>JAOBRH011202375.1:0-12696 GCA_027575125.1 Umimayanthus parasiticus | reverse complement strand
GCAAACAATCGCAATGGCGATCTAACCGTAAACTCTACCAGGTATTGCAGCACCAAAACAGAACTTACCTTATAAAATTGTCTGTATTTTCCTCCGCACTTCTTCAAATCAAAATATGGATCCATTTGGTTGTTGAACATATTATTACAAAGAGTAATTCAGCCGTTTGAATAACATCAGTTCCAAAGCAAAGGAATAGATGCATCTCAGCCACGTGCGTCAAACTCCAAACAATTCAACTGGTTACTTCCGCGTGAATAATGCACGATCAACCATCTACTGTTCGTGCTACTACGAAGATTACAGTTTCTCGTGGTTTTCTGAAGCTTTACTTCGTGATCCTTGCAAAGCAATCCACACAAATATCCCTTCATTGTCTGCATTTCGCAATCAAATAAAACGAGCCACGCGCGAATTGGAGACAACCTCGTGACTCTGAGTGCAAAAAATAATTTCCCCCAAAATGACGCTAAGGATCATGGGAAATCCTGTACTGTGGGATGGTGCATAACTGAGGACGACCAATATTAACTAAGAACCCCACACCACCCCACACCATGTTATTGCATGAACCTTCTGTTTTTTCAAAAAGAAGAACTTTTGTCGGTGTTTGACGTTAGTTTTATTGGAAATTTTTGTTCAATTTGTTTTAATTGCGCTCTGAGAAATACCTAGTAATAAGACTAGTTAGCTTTTCTAAATTGTTTGAAATGTGTGTTTTTTCCTTTCTGAATGGATGATAATAGCTATTACTAATAACCAAATTCTTTTTCTGCAGTAAATCGCATCAAACGTGACACTGGAACATCCATCTTAATCCCATCCAACACAGAAAAGAGTAATATCATTCGAATTGAAGGTTCACCCAAAGGAGTGGAAATTGCCAAGGAAGAGATTGTACAAATGGCCAAGAAACTGGTAAAAAATTGTGTTTAGTTGTAAGCATTCTATAAATTGGATTACTATACACTTAGCCCCGGAAATTTGTCAGGTTCTTTGAGAAGTATTATGAAGATCTGTTGCAAAAACATTTGTTTTGCTTCTCTTGAAGAGTCTTGAAACTTGGTTGGTGTTCTGTCAAACCAATGAATTGGTGAAAGCTCATAAGAAAATTGTTATTCTTGAACTCCTGGGTTCTGGCTCTCTTGCTTCTTGTTGAGCTGCACCAGCATCTCTTGGCTAGTTTGACTTGCAGCACCACCCTCCTTGCTCCACCTGAATCTACTTTTCCCTCCACCATCATGAGTAGGTTCTAGCATGCTGGTTATATTTACCACAGTGATAGAACTGTCGGTTGCAGAATTTGAATTCAAATTGCCCTCCCTTGTTGGAAGTGTTCATTTATTTGTTAACTAATATTTTGTTAGGAGGCTTATTCATTAAATTGATTTTCAAAGGGGTCCTAAGAAAGAAACAAATAAATATCAGAAAAAAATACAGTAAAATTAATGTGGCTTAAAGTTGCATATATTCTTGAACTCCTAAAATGAGGAAGAATTTGGTGTTACTTACCAATTCTTTGAACAAGTGAAGTTGTTGAAGTTTACCCCAGAGTATAATAATTCATTCTGCTCTTCTTGAAGAGTACCAAATAAATGTTTCGAGTGTCGTTTCATCATATTCTGAGGCCCATTACCAATTTTTGGTTTTGCTTGTTTGATTGTAAAATTTGTGATTCAGTTAAATTTAGCTGAAGTTGTTAAATTTGATAAATATATGTCCAAAACAAGTTAACAGTGGGAAGTTTTTCAAAGGTGCAGATGTTAAAATCTGTCTGGATAAACCAACATCTTCAAGTTTTTAAACATGGTTCTGAGGGTCAAATTTAAAGGGATGATTTAGAATTCCAGGCCTTAAAGTGACAGTCTGAAACAGACCTTACAAAGCAGTGTGAAGACAGACTTTGTTGTTTTGTTCATGTTGAAGGAAAATGAAAAGTCAAGGGACATTATCATTGAACACCGATTCCATCGCACAATCATTGGCACCAAGGGAGAGAAGATCAGGGAGGTACGAGACAAGTATCCAGAGGTGCAGGTGTCCTTTCCTGATGCAGGGAAGAAGAGCGACGTGGTGACCCTGCGAGGACCCAGAAGTGATGTTGACAAAGTGTATGCCTACATGAACAAACTGAATGCTGAGTTGGTAAGATTAACACTAGAAAGGCACTCGATTTATATGATGGCTTTCAAACTGCTCTGTGAGAGTTGTGAATAATGATCAGACTGCTTGCCACTTGTCATATCTGGCTGGCCAAAGAGAATGGGTTCTGGCCATTTTTCATGGAAAGCTGAAGTTCTCTAGCCATTAAACAGGGTCAGTTCTAGTTGTGGTAGTTTTCACATTCCATTTGAGAATTGTTGGTTTGGGCCAGCCATTTGTGACAATAGAAAGTGCCTTTAGGTTTAATAATCGAGAAACAGATTTTCAATAATTATATTAGTGTTAGTTTTTGTTGGGTAAATTATAGTGACACAAAAATTAGATCTTCTCAAAATGAAACAATGAATGGGTATTTAACAGCAAAAGCTTAATTTTCAAACACTTTGAACTTTTTGGTAATAGATATCTTGTGACCTTTTATTCTTATCTATTTCCTAAACTCGTGTTGTTTCCTTTGTGTCTTCGTCTTGTAGAGAGCTGCTAACTATTGCATGGAGGTGCCAATCTTCAAACAGTTTCACAAGAATGTCATTGGTAGAGGTGGTTCCACAATAAAGAAGGTAATGGGAGAAATCTGTGTGTTCATGTTGCTGTGTCAGTGATAGTTTAGTTACTGTTTTGTTGTTAGTATCTTGTAAAAACTCTGTTAAGCCCTCAGAGACTCACTTAATTTTGAGCCTTCTTCTCCAAAAGAGTGACTTGTATTAAGGAAAACAATCATAAAGAGTGAAAATGGAATCTTGAGTGCCACTATTAGTAAGCACATGTAGCTATGTATGCAGTGAGTCTCTACTTTACTGCCCATCCCACTCAGACATACAGTTGTGCAAAGTCTTTAGACAATTGGTTACATGGCACAAATTTGAGGTATAATCGCCTAAACCACTCTACGAGTAATAGAGCATTTACACTGTAATTGTACTGAATCATTAAATATTGCAACAGTGGTCCACTCTGACAATATTGGCATGCCTCAGTATTGTCATAGTTTACAGACTGTTTCCCACACAGTAGAATAGCTGCACCCACTTAACTTACTTTCATCTTTGGAATAGAGAACTTTCAATCAGTAAATAAACTGCTCTTGTAGATTGCCCAAACCCCAAAACATTTAAAATGCTTTGAAATTCTAGACTTTGTTTCAAACAAGTTGAAACCAATATTTTTTTGTGCAGAGTTGGTCAATAAATGTTGTCAGATGCTCATATAGAGACAAGAGAATCTTATGCTGTAAAACATGTTTTTAGAAAAAAAAAAAGCTAGACAAGTATGAAAAGCCATTACTTAATAACAGCCAAACCTAAGTGAATTATTGGTTATATTAGATTCGTGAGGAAACAGACACAAAGATTGATCTGCCATCAGAAGGAAGTGACAGCGATGTCATTGTTATTACTGGACACAAAGCACAAGTTGAACAGGCTCGAGACAAGATCCTGGCCATTCAGAATGAACTGGTAAGTGACCAAGATCACAATTTATTAATAATGATCAAATAATGAGTATGATGTGTTTTAAAAAAAAGTGATATTGATAGTAAAATCTAATGCTTCTTATTCAAATGAACATGTTTCAATTTGCTTTTTTGTGGCGGAAAGAGTGGAGGTTTTTCTTCTTTGAATCTTCAGCTTTTTTGTTATCTATCCACGGGATTTTAAAAGAAAACCTTGTGGTCCACCAAGAAAAACCTTTGATAGATTATCATTTATTTCCAGGTTTGATTCTTTTTAAACCAATGTATATCCAGGTTTGTATTGGGCATGAACAATTTGGTCCAGAACATTGCTACCAAAACCAGTGTAGTAGTATATTATCATCCATCCCTAACTAAAGTTTTTCTTGAAACAAAACAGGCCAATGTGACCCAGGTTGAAATCTCTATTCCCCACAAACTGCACAACTCCATCATCGGAGCCAAGGGTCGCCTCATTCGCTCTATCATGGAGGAGTGTGGTGGAGTCAGCATCAAGTTTCCACCCGAGGGGGGAAACAGTGACAAGATCATCATCCGCGGCCCAAAGGATGATGCTGACAAGGCAAAGAAACAGCTGCAGCAGTTAGCCAGTGAAAAGGTACAGTACTTGTTCAGGATTCTGGCTCCTTCCAAAGATCAAAGAATTAAAATAATTTTCTCAAATTGTCTCCACTTTTTTGCTTTTATGGAAATTTAAGCTTTGAATATCTCAGTGCATCTGCAAAACTGTAATGTAAAATTGCTTGGAATGCATTTCTAAGTCAACAAAGGATGAGGTCCTGACTACAAGCTGCACCAGCTGACAGGCTGTGGGCTATCTCCAAAGTTCAAGCTATGATCTCTTGCCTAGAAAACTTTTCAAAAATAGACGTAGACTGTTCATGGTTATTGTAGTTGCACTGTACCAAGAATAATTTTGAGCAACTCAGTTATTGAAGTTGTTGTTCTCCTTGACAACAAATCAGGAAAATGATCTTATAATTACCACTTGTTCCAGGAGCTGTCTAGCTTCACTGCTGAACTCAGAGCCAAGCCTGAACACCATAGGTTCTTAATTGGTCGTGGTGGCACTAACATCCGCAAAGTGCGCGAGAAGACTGGTGCTCGTATTGTATTTCCTGCTGCTAAGGATGATGACAAGGAACTGATTACAATTATCGGCAAGAAGGAGTCTGTAGAGGAGGCTAAACAGGACCTCATGAAGGCCATCAAAGAGCTGGTAATGTTTGTAAAGAACATTATAGTATTTAATGTGTATTGGCATAGATAGATCAGTTGATACAGCCATGGAAAGACAGATGAATGGATAAACAGAGAAATGGATGGATAAAAGGATAACAACATGTGAGAAGTAATGGAAGCTGACACACAGACAGACAGATGGACAGAATGTCCGTCAAGCAGACAGGCCAGCAGACAGATACAGATACTCAGCTCCGACGAAGGGGTAACGCTTATAACAACAGCTGCACATCAAACCCCACAGGCGAAAAACATACCATATCAACATTTGTTGATCAAACCTGTATTCAGCATACTCGCCAACACAGAAAAAGCAACTTTTTTCAAAACTAGTCTTCCAGTGAGACAGATAGACAGCAGACAGATGGACAAGAATGTCAGACAAGCTGGCAGACAGTTCAAAAGAGAAGTAGACCAACAGACAAATCAAAAAGAATGTTGACTGACAGACAGATGGATTGACAGATGGGAATAAACAAACAAAGCAAAACAGTGTCACAATATTACTGCACAGTTGATGAGAAGGGCAAAAGAAATGAAAAGCAACTTTATACATTGGCAATCACAGCATAATAGAGAAACAGTTTACTCTGACGAAGGGCTAACACTTGAAACGTCAGCTATACATCAAACCCCACAGGTGAAAAACATACCATATCAACCCTTGTTGATCAAACCCATATTCAGCTTACTCGCCAACAGAGAAAAAACAGTTTTTTCAAAACTAGTCTTCTGTAATATACACCTAATTCAAAAAAGGTTGACCTGCAGCAATAGTGAATACCATGACTGTAATTAACTGTGGGATGTAACAAACTTAGAATAGAAGCAGTTTGCTGAAAAATAAGTACCTAAATTAGACGTAAATGACAACTAATTACCTGATTCGCGTAGAATTTAAGTTTCATAATGTAGTAGCTTGATTATATCGGAACTATTTCAAGACCCACAATTCCTTTCGGTCGTGGTATTCGCCAACCTTTTTTGAAATTATATAGGTGTAGAAACAGTTGACAAAGAAGGACATTCGGAAAGTCAAGGAATAGGCAGAAATGACACTTCAACATTTTTCATGATAAATTGTTTTTCAGTTCTTTAAACTGTTGTGTGTTCTAACTTTTCATTATCATATCATTTGCACTTGCACTACAGGACAATATAATTGAGGGAGAGGTCCATGTTGACCCCAAACACCATAAGCACTTTGTGGCCAAACGAGGCGAGGTCCTGCGTGACATTGCAGATGAGTTTGGGGGTGTGGCTGTGAGCTTCCCTCGTTCAGGAACCAACTCAGACCGTGTAGTGCTGAAGGGTGCTAAGGACTGTGTTGAAGGTATGGTGAAACTCTTCATAGATTGTAAGCATGGTTTGAGTGTCTTAAGTTTTGTCATAAATTGTCCCAAGGTAGACACCTAATTCAAGAATATGTGGGTTTTGATCAAAACATTTGAAATGGTAGATTTTTTGTTCATAACTCGCCTGATAGAATAAAATATTGTCGGTTTGTTGGTTTGTAAGATTTTAAACTAAATGTTTTTGACTTAGTAGGTCATCTTCAAGCTATACACCAAACCACACAGGCAAAAATCAAACCAAATCAACTTTCGTTAATCTAAACCCATTCAACTTACTTGCCAATGCAGATTTTTTTTGTTTTCCAAACTAGTCCTCCAGTGTTAATTCAGGAATAGTTGACCTCAAGGAATTGTGGACAGCTGATTATAACTACACAATTCAGTTCCAGTTCCCCTTTAATATCTCAGGTTGATTGATCTTGTTGTCTATTCCTACGATGTCACTGATTCCTTTGCAGGTGCCAAACAAAGGATCCTCGAGATTGTGCATAACTTGGAGTCCATGGTTTCCATTGAGTGTGTAATCGCTCAAAAGCATCATCGTGCTGTCATGGGAGCCAGGGGTGCCAACGTGCAGAATGTCACCACCTCTAATAATGTCCAGATCAAATTCCCTGATCGTGAAATGGCCAATGGCAGCCCAGACATGCATGAAGCTGTGAATGGTGATGCTGAACTTACGCCTCCACCAAGCCCACGCAAGTGTGATATTATTATCATTACTGGCAAGAAGGATGACTGTGAAGCCGCTAAGGAAGATTTGCTGGTAAGTTCTTAATATTATTTGCAATCAAATTGAAGTGTGATCATTGGGAACTGTATTTGGAAGGTCCTTGCATTAGTTTTCAAAATTGTGTTGATGAAATCTGGTGAAGTTGTCAAGCTTTGGGATACTCACTCACTTATATGTAGTCCTCAGCCATTGTTGTGAGGGTATACAGCAAACTTGATAAAACCCTTGCCTGTTTTCAGGCTCCCAATTTCAGACTTGACACTATAACTGATATCACTAACTGACCAGAATGTGTCAACATGAGTCATGTATTAACTCATAACACAACTATTTAGCTTCCAGATGGTTAGGTTTTATTTTAGGGAACTGGAAAATGCTTCTATAAATTGACAGTTTCTTATATCATAGTCATCTGTGTAGACTTGTACAGTAGTAAGTCTCTACTGAAGACTAAAAGAAACAGTCGAGTGACCACAGCTGGTCACAGGCCCCACGGGGAGGGTATGCCTTTGGTTGGTTGTGAGGGCATTTCATCAAAAATTTTAGAATAGTAAAACTAACCTAAGAATACCTTGCCTAGAAATTGCAGTACCCTTAAATAGAGCTGGAGTATCTCCCCAAACTTGAGGATTCAAACATCACTTTTAATGTTTGATTCAGTGATAACAATGATAACAAATGCACATTGGGTTTATGGAGCCTTTTTACCTCCAAAAAATAGTGAATTGAGAAAGCTTCAGTTTTTGCTTTATTAGGCCACTAAAAGTACTGATTCCTATTTTCATACCCTTAAGAATTGTGAGCTTCTGCATTCTTCAGTTGTAGGTTTATAGCCACCCCCTCCCCAGGGGCCACAAGGTTATTCAAGTGATTGAAGAATATTAACAAGGAAGGAACCAGTGACCTTAATCTTTAATGATCTCTCTCATTCCAGGCATTAGTCCCAATCACTGAAGTGATGACAATCCCATTTGACTATCACCGCTTCATCATTGGAGCAAAGGGAGCTAATGTTCGGGAAATTATGAATACCCATGACGTCAACATTGCCATCCCACCGGCCAAGGAGGAGTCCAACACTGTCGTCATCACTGGCACCAAGAACCATGTGAAGAACGCCATCCAGGCCCTTCAACAGCAGGTGGCTGATATAGAGGCAGAGAATGAGGACCGAGTAAGTTAGATTCTTGACAGGCTTCTAACGGGCCATTACAGTTAGGCCAGTTCGCACATGACATGTACACAACAGTTTCATTTTGCATTTTTTTCTTAAGATATCCACTGTTAACTTGCTGAGAAGTAGCCTCGACTTCTTTGTACCATACTTTTAGTTGATATCACAAGAAAGAAGGGAGTTCGAGATAAGACGTAATTGGCATTTGGTTCTATTTCTATTTATGCGTAAATTTTTATTTTTATGAGAATGCAGTCCAAATTGAATTTAGAAAGCAGTGATGGCAGTAAAATTAACTATTTATTTAAGTATTATATCAAACCATGTCTTTCTGTTCTTTCTTTTTTTGTTGTTTTGAAATAATTTGATATTTTGTATTAAAAAATTACCCAATTATCCTCAATGAGCGGAAATCGATGAATGTGTCATTGTACAGCTTTCAGTAGCAAACTTTTCGATGCAATATATCTTTCAATGTTAAGAAACAAGTTGGACAACAGCTCGGGAGGTTCATGACTGATGGTCGTATGTTTTACTGTTTCAGGCTTTGCGTAACTTCAAGATGACAGTCCATGTTGACCATGTGCACCACCCAAAGATCATTGGCCGCGGGGGTAAAGTGATCCAAAAGATACGTGATGAGCATGACGTCAATATTCAGTTTCCTGCTTTGAGTCCGGATGATGCGGATGCTGGCGAGATTGATACCATCACTCTGACAGGCTACGAACACAACTGTGAAGCTGCTAAAGCAGCCATAGAGAAGATTGTCAAGGAACTGGCAAGTGTCAAAATATAGTATGATATTTTATGTATATACTTGAATGGGAAGTTCGAGAAAAACGATAAAAACCAGATTTTTTTTAGGAGTGTCCGAGGTAGAGGGCGATGCCAAACAGGTTTGGGCAAGAGATCGTTTTTAGACTACAAAATTTACTAAATGTAACTGGTACATGCTTAACGGTTATGAATTGACAATAAGCTTGAGTTACCTGCCAAATATGTCAATAAATACGCACTGTACAAGAACCGGTCCACGATTTTCAGCAGGCAAAGTTTCAAAAAGCGATTAAGTAGAGTTGTAGTTACACTGTACTTTGGACTGACTTTCTTGTGTCAGTCTGTTTTTCGAGGATCACCTAGTGTAGAAGTGAGCATTAAACTTTTCTGTGTCCTTGTATTTTAGGAAGATCAAGTGAGTGTTGAGGTGAAGATTGACCCGAGGGTGCACAGGAGGCTGATTGGAGGCAAGGGGCGCGCCATCCGTCAGTTCATGGACAAGTATCACGTGGACATTCGGTTCCCACGCCCTGGCACCAAAGATCCCGTGATCGTGTCCGGTCTTCAGGAGGATGTGGAGGAGGCACAGGAGCAGCTGTTGTTGCTTGAGGAAGAATATGTAAGTGAGCTGTGAGTTTGTTTTTTTATGACAACCCACCCTGCCGGTTTTAGTAAATTCAGCAAGCAGAGTATTGCAATACTGTGTTGCCCATTTTCGCCCCTAGTGCTAAGAGACTGCCTGTGTCATTATTTGTGCCAGAGGAGGTTGAAAAAAATAGGGGGATCATAGTATTTTGCATAGCGAGAAGGGGGTCGTGCCAAGCTCCAGGCGTAAATAGGGAAGGTTATTTTAATTACCGTAAAGTTTGCTGCCTTATAGACTGATTTGGATTGTCATTTCAACAATACTATTTCCTTAAAATTGGTTGTTGCTTGTTTTTTCTTTATTTATTGCTAAGTTCTGAAACTTTAAACCTTTGATATTTCTTTTTACTTGTCACATATTTATGTTGTTTGGTTGGCTAAAACGATATTTGACATTTTCAGCAGTGAAACAAATCTATCTTGGCATTGTTCAAATACATTTAAGACTGTAAATTGTTTCTTTTGAGAATACGGGCTTAAAAAGAGGAAGTTGTTACCCCTCCTGGTGATTCCTGGAGCAGTTGCGGATTGCGGAAAACTCCTGGATAGTTAAAATAGACTCCAAAATTTAAAAATCGATATTCTCATTTTATGTGTTAATTGTTTCATTAAAATGATCAGCCACCTTTAGATTTGACTCGGAGAGCAAGTTTTGCTACGAGTACGACTTCTTAGTTTTTCAACTCGTAATGTTGACTGCGAGGTCTTCAGCAATTCTCGAAGTAAACATGAGTGTGGCCACAATATTTGACCCGACAACAAGTTTGCGAATAGGCTCTCGGCTTTTTTCCGCCGGGGCATCGAGCCAAAAAAATTGGCTCTCCGAGAGGGCTTGGCGCGTACGAGGCACGAACGAAGCGAGTCCCATTTCCCCAACACTATGTACAACGAGCACGGCCAAGTCACGTTCGCAGCTGGTCGGCTCAGTGCGACAAGATACAAAAAAGCAAACTGGAGCGTCCGCTGTGCAGGCTAGTTTACGAACTTCAGTCACGAATTTAATCGTACCAATAAGTCATACTCTTTGTCAAATCCAAAGGTGCCTATTTGCATTCTGATGACTGTGGCCACTGAAAAACTTTAATTTTATATATATTTGGTGTACTTTCAACTGAATACTCCTTGAAATGTCATGGAAAAATCTCAAAGATACTCCGGTAAAGTCCTGGCTTTTCTACATTGCAAAGGTGTGCGAACCGTAGGTACGACAAGTTTGCTCATGTGGAGTGTTTGCGTTTTCAGATGCAAGATGTACGCGAGGAGGTCGCCCAACATGACCTTGTCAATCACTACCTGAACCCGCCCAGCAAACAGCAGAGCGGCCAGTCCCAGGGGTTCGTGGTGCGCGATGCACCCTGGAACAAGAAGAGTGACACCCGTATGGAGGCTCCTCCCCCACCTGATACTTCAAACATAGCAGATTTCCCCTCCATCAGCAGTGCGGCAGCCCCAAGAGCAGCTGCTTGGGGGCCCTCCCGCCGCTAAGGGGCTCTCTCATAATTTAATTTTAGGGGCCTTTGCATGTGCGTTGATTTTAACGGAATCTGTTTTGTTTTCTGGTTTCTTCTTCAAGGTGTCGGGTTTCTACCTAAAGTACAATAAAGCTTTATTGGACGCGACGTTGAACCAAAAAAAACTAAATAACCAATAAAAAAAGAGAAAGAAAAACTAACATTTGCTTGAAGAAACGGTTTCGTACCAAAATTTTCCGAGTAAGTCTCGAACTCCAAGCAGAAAAGTTATGAATTATTTTTGAAAGTAATTAAGCCAACCCAATAGGCGAACAGGCCAAACTCGAGTGAACGTGCTATTTAAGTACTCACAATAACAGGGCAAAACTAACTCCGGTTTTGTTTTGGTCTGTCGGTTCTTATTGCCATCCTAAAGGATAGAATCTTACTTATCAAGATGTGTAAGAATTATTTTAAAATATGACAGCATTGCCACCAAAATGTAGTAACGCAAAACCAAATAAACATCTTTTAGAAAGTAAACTGGAGCAATTTTTGGTGTGTGGTGAAGGGGTTGACGTACCCATGCAGCGTGGCCCACCATCTGAGCATTTTATTGCTCTCATCGACATTGCATATTTCGGTTGTGTTCCGGGGGACGGGGGAGGAGATTTAAAAGGAAAAAACGCAACAAACGCTGTTCCTAAGCGATCAAGTGCAAGTGTCACTTCTCCGATAGCCCATTAAATGTTGACTCCAAAACTTAAATTTTTGCGGAATATTCATTCAAAACTCATCTCTGTTCCTCCCAAATTATCGAAACGATGTTTTTAAAAATATTTGTGCATCTTTTTCAGCTACGGTACTTTGTCACTATGATTGTAAATTTGTATTCTTTAAAATCGACTGATTACGACACCCCCATAAGATGAGAACTGAAGCTTTGGTGAGCTGACCGCCTGGCGAATATCTTGCTTGTAAACTCGGAGCGAGTCTGCGCTTTAAAATACCCCTATTTCTGAATCAACGAGCAGAAAAAACTGATCAAATGGCCGCATCGAAATTTATCAAAATTACATATTTTCGTGTTTTTCTTGTTTAGTTTTGCTTCATGGGAACTGAATGGTACACGGCGTAAGATACAGGGCTCCCATAATCCTTTTCACTCAAGATATCACTCTTTGCAGATGTCCATTTGTACATGGTCACTGTAATCTGCGGCAACGTTATTATAAACTGGGAATAAGCGGTGAAATTGGACTGTTTTGGTACCCTCTACCCGGCGAGTAGAGATCAATCTCCTATCGGCCACGAATTCAAGTTTGGCTTGCCTGCTCGAAAATTGATGCGCTTTTCTTCAAAAGACAGGAAATTGAAAGAAGTTTCTTTTCCATTTGCAACAAGTCTTCAGAAGCGATTTTTCTGTGCTCAAAAAACGCAGTTGAAGTGTTGTACTACATGAATAGCGTGATTCCGGTTATTTCAACACGCGATTTTAACTATCGTTTCCGGTCTAAGATAATTACCACACAGGCTAGCAACTCCCTGAGATGTTGCGTTGTCTAACATGTTGAAGATCTTCTGGATATTCGAGCAAACTAGGGCCGTAGCTATAATTTTTTGAACAGGGGCACAGTGCTGATATAGTTTCTTTTATTTCTTGGGAGGGGAGGGGAGGA
>JAOBRH011201264.1:0-12706 GCA_027575125.1 Umimayanthus parasiticus | reverse complement strand
CTCCCCCCAAGCCGAGCCACACACCAAAAGCCCAGGCGGAATAGGGTTAAATATTTGTTTGTCCTTCCAAGCATTATTTTGTCAGTATGTGTAGCTCTAGTTCTGCCTCATAGCAGACTTTTTTCTACCACCTTCCAAAAACCCAAACAATCCCCTAATCAGTGAAGTGTGTGTGTGTCTGTGTCTGTGTGTGGTGGGGGATGGAGGGAGTAGGGCGGTGTAGGTGCAGACAATAAACGTTAGTCTAAAACTAACTTCAGAAAACGACGCCACGAAATTGAGACAAAAGAGTTCAACTTAGCATATGCTAGTCATTTTTATTTTACTCATCACTGTCTGCTACTAGTTGATCTTCGTTGTCATTTTCCTTTTATTAAGTTTAGAATTTTTAATTATTACAAATTGCAACAATTTTGCATCGACATTTTTATCCAATAAAGAGACAAACAAATCACAGGAAACTTGACTACCATGTTTAATTGTGCCATTTAAAGTACTTATTTGAGTTTCTTTGCAGAAAAATACTTTGTTTATTCAAACAATTTTTATCACAACTAATTATAATTTGAAAGTTTAAACGGTCCTTGCAATTAGTGGTCATTCTTAAGCAAGCAAAGTATGTGATTATTAATCCTTTAACTCTTTGCCAACCAATGGTCAGTTAATTAATTGTTGTTCCTCTCGTAACAAATGCAAACGTTCATTAAATGGTTGCCATCTTGATTTTTGGTCGCCACATCTTGGATTTTCGACTTCGAGATTTTGATTCATTTTGAGATATGTTATTAGAAATAGCTAGAAAACAACGATTTATAGGCTAAACTATGAAGTGACTGTAATAAAGTAACAAATCGAAAATTTACAATAATTTTAAATTTCAACATAAAAATGACAAATATTTGAAAATTAGCAAAATGTTAACAACTTCCGTGACTAACCATATGATAGCGTAATCAGTGATGACGCAATCCTGTTAGTGTCTGAGGATGTTATTACAATCAGGAAGCAGTTGTGCAAAAAAATTGGGCCTTTGGTTAAAAGGCACAAAAATTGAGGTCTAAAAACCGATTGAGAGGTTAAATTTTAATGTACAGTTTCTTTTTGGGTTTAGATGCTATATCCTAAAATACCATCTATTTTTTTTTTGCGAAAAAATCAAAATATCAAAAAATGTTTATTTGTGACAAGTCTATTCTTCCTATAGTGTTTTCTTTCCACTTACACCTACTTAGTTACAAACCGAATATAATTGTTTGTAACACAATTTTCGTCACCGATCTTCAAATTCTCTAAACGACAATCCGTGTAGACGAGTCGAGTCCCTCGTACACCACTACAGGCTTCGAAACCGAGAGGGATTGGTACTTTTGTTCAGTAGGACTGCCAATGTTTGAAGTTAGGTCAGAATCCGGTTGTCCATTTCGATGTCCTGAAGGAGGAAGATTAATAGCAGTTTCCACGCGACTGAGGCTCGGTGTTTGTTGCTCTTTATGATGAGACAGTAATTCCAAATTAACTTCCTCGTATTGCTGCTCTGTCTTGTCCTCCAAACCATTACATCGTGCATGTCTGGACTCAGCTTGATCCGAGTATAACTTTACAGACACCTGTTTTTGAACTTCATTTTGCACTTTTCTTAAACGAACTGCGAGATACACAATGACAGCCACTAGAATGGTGATTAACACAGAGAGTGGGAGCAGCAGCGCTAGTTTCCACTTGGATTCGGCAGATTCTTGAGATTTTGCTTCTGACTGTAGATTTTCTAAGTTCAAAGAAAATGAGAACGATTTAGAAATGGTCAATTGGTGAGTTGTTTGTTTTAACTTATTACAGTGTCGCAAATATATTGGGACAAACGTGTGTTGGTTGTAATTTAAAGCTTAAAATTATATGAAGTTTATATAATCAACCAAACTTATACAATGTTGTTTTAGATATCCTAATATACTACAGTACATTGTACAGTACATTTCAGGTGCTCCTTGCGGGGCTTTTCAGCAACCTGTTAACAACAAATGCATCAGGGTTCAGTGGTCCATGGCCTTTATACCAAGAACGCTATCAGCGGTTCAAAATTATTTCTGTCTGAGACATTAAGTTGCAACCTCAGTTAACAGACCACATCACAGGGATTAGTCTACTCTGATCGAGAAGTGGGTAGTTCTGTTAAGTCCCCCTGATAGAATGTCAGGAGACTAGACCAACGTCTTAACGTCCCTGTCCACGGACGGTGTGGCGAAAGAAGATCGCCCAAAGCTCAACCCTCGACCAGGCCGGGGATTGAACCCAGGACTTCCTGGTTGGAAGTCAACCTTGCCAACCTCGCACACGGGCAGAGTGGAGGAACAAATAAAATTGTCCAAAGGCAATAAGTCAAGTAATGCTTAACCCTAGAAGGCATAACCCTAAAAAAGTTACACAAAGGCATACCTCTACTTTTGACACCATTCATCCGATTAACCAGATATTTGGCACATATAATGAGCGTACTTTGTACTTTCAATTAATTGGAACCACTTGCTGCTTAATTGGCTTCCATGGCAGCCACAACAACATAATGACGTCACTAGCGGCCGCGATCTTCCATTTTTGAAATTTTCAATTTTTTCATATTCAAATTTAAACACTGAAAATAGTTAGAAAACAACATTTAGCGATTGGAATTTACAAAATTCTAAGATCCATTGTAAAGATATCAATATTTAGGCGAAAACAGTTACTGTTATGCGAAAAATTGTATTTTCGTAGTCAACACACAAGTTGCGTGACTTATTATGATGATGTCATCCATCGTGACGTCACTTAATTAGAGTCAAAAGATGTCTTAACAAAAAAAACCAGTTGTGCCAAAGCTTTTGGTAATCGGTCAAGGAACACATTTAAAGCCCCAAAAAACCGAGGGGTGGGGGGGAGGGGTGGTCAGATTGATCCCACCCCCCTCCTTATGCCTTCTAGGATTAAGGGCTGCACATAAATTGTTTACCTGCTTATTAAATAGGTTAAGGCAAACTTTATGGGAAGTGATAGGTCAAGTATGACGTCAAGTAAAGTCAGCAATCGCCGTATGAAAACTATTGACTACGGTTAATAAGCGCATGGACATGTGTACCACGTGTAGAAGGGTTAATTCATGACAATTTCTAAACTTAACTACATCTGACTTGTGAATGGGGGTAGTTTGCAATCAAGCCAAAAGTATGTTTGTAACTCCAAAGCACTTGAAGCTTATGATATGAAGTATTTTGACTGCTCCGAAAATATCGTTATTTTGCAGAAACTGTATATATGTCGGGGATATGTCTAGTCCTTAACAGATTTCTACGGCAATAACATTTTAAAATGAACCTCGGCTGAAAATCACTTTGGCATCAAAAAAAACTTCAGCGTTTCCACATTAAGGTTTGGGAGTTTAAAAGCTGTAATTTTGTCCACAGCGCCAATGCCAAGCCATTTCTTTTGCGTTTTTGGCCCTTCGAATTTCCCAGTAGCCGCACCATTTTGAATTATAACCTAATTATGCACTGCCGTGCCCAGGCCCCAGCAAAATTATGCAAAGAAAAATGGCAACCAAAGAAGGTTCGGTGCCGCACCATTTAGCTTTAACGGGAGTATTCGAGTGATAATCAGTCAGAATCAAGCTCGGATGACATACAATTGGGTGAAGACGAGTCGAAAAGATTTTCAGTCACTAAGTGGTGGTAATGTGCGAAAGGCTCGGCTTCCACGAAAGTAAAGAAAAAGATCGAATGTACACGTCTGCTACAGAGATATCAAAGAATGTTGTTGTTATCAAAGGGAATTTCAATTATCTGAACTGTACACAGAACAATCTGAGTTTGAAGATGTTTGTCTGAACGAGACAGTGTAAAGGATAACATCAATTCGGTGCAGTATTCTTCCCAGCGAAGGAGCGATTTTCAGAGCCTACCAAATATCATTGCGAACGAGTAAATTTAATTTACATACATTTATTTCAACAATAATTCTAATACTAAATCATTGTTTGATTAGTAGTTTAGATTTTGTTTCAAAGCGTGTTACATTTCAATATATTAGTTTGGAAAAATGTGCAAATGAACCAAAGAGTATATTTGCTATTATGCCATAGTCAACTATGAAACTTTACCAAGAACAGCAAAATATTTCGACTTGAAATTATCAGTAATGTTTTTTCAAGAACAGTGGTTGAAATTGATGATATACAAAGGTTGAGATTAATGATGTGACCTGACTAATATGACATTTGGAAGCCATCTGTAAATACTGCAAAAACAAGAGAATAAAAGATAAACAGTCAGATGTGCATGTACGCGGTTCTACACAGTCACCTGGGTGTATTGTTCGTGCAGATAAATTTATGTGATTAAACTTACTTGTTCGTAAGAAACTTGGCAAGCTCTGACATATCGTATCTTCCCTGGAAAGAATGCTTTAGCATGTTAATGTTGTCCTTAACCGCACTGTCTCGTTCAGAAAAACAGCTTCAAAATTAGATTACTCTGTGATGCAGTTCAGATTGTCGAAATTCCCACTGAGAACAGCAACATTCTCAATCTCTCCGCAGCAGACTTGTATACTCAATCTCTTTCTTAAATCATGTAGAAGTCGAGCCTTTTGTATACTACCACCAAATAGTGACTGGATATCTTTTCTACTCATCCTCACCCTATCGCACCTCATATTCTCACTGATTATCACTCCAATATTCCGGTTGAAGCTAAAGGGTTCGGCACTGAACTTTCTTTGGTCGCCATTTTTCTTTGCACAGCTTTGCTTGGGTCTGGGCACGGCAGTGCACGACTACGTCATAATTCAAGATGGCGGAGGCTGGGAAATACAAAAGGCCAAAAGCGAAAAAGAAATTTCCTGGCCTTGACTGTTGTTGCTCTGGTAACAAATGCAAACATTCAAATGGTTGCCATCTTGGATTTTCGGCCGCCACATTTTGGATTTTCGACTTTCGAGACTTTGATTCATTTTGAGATGTTATTAGAAATAACTAGAAAACAACGATTTATAGGCTAAACTACGAAGTGATTAGAAGAAAGTAAAAAATAGAAAATTTAGAATGATTTTAAGTTTTAACATAAAAATGACAAAGATTTGCAAAATTAGAAAAATGTTAACAATTTTCGTGACTAACCATATGATAGCGTAATCAATGATGACGCAATCTTGTTAGTGTCTAAGGATGTGCTTACAATCAGGAAGCAGTTGTGCAAAAAAAATGGGCCTTTGGTTAAAAGGCACAAAAATTGAGGTCTAAACAAAACGATTGAGCGGAGGCTGAGAAATACAAAGGGCCAAAAGCGAAAAAGAAATTGCCTGGCCTTGGCGCTATGGATAAAATGTGATTTTCAGCCGAGTTTCCCTTTAAGTGGCAGGTTAGCTGAAAAGTGTATTGTTTGCTAGGATATGATGCTGTTTTGTAAACTTCGATTGCAAATTATTGATATTGACGTGTCGTTTATATTAATTCCATCTTGTTACTTACCTTGTATAGCCGGGTTCTGAATCTGCATCAGCGTCACATTGTGTGTTGCAATGCCATCCTTGTTGCTTGCAGTACACGTGTACGTGCCAAAGTCTTCCTCAGCCGAAGGGGTGATGAAAAGAAGGCTTCCACAAGCTTTTGTTTGCTTTCCGTCTACAAAGTGTCCATCCTTCGCCCAAGAGTATGTTATTGTGCTGTGTCCTGTCGCATAGCAACCAAGAGATACCTGGTGTCTCATCCAGGTTGTAACAATTGTGTCCGACATGTTCAGGACCACAGAGGGCGCTTCTAGGAAGATACAGAAAATGGGGTTTGTTAAACATAGCATTTGGATTTTTATGAAGACCATCCAATGCCAGTACCAATTTTATAACTGTTGTTTACAACAACTAAAAAGGTGTACAGATGTGAATTTTGAAAGCAATTCTTGTTTTACATAAATTTTAAAGGATGAAGTTATCTAATTACATCGAAACAATATTTTTTTCAATGAGGAACCTAGTCAATAGCAAAACCAATGAGATCTGCAAAGCCTAATGGGGATAGGGGTGGTCTGTCCTCTTTCGAAATTCCGTTAAACTGTGTGATTTTACTACATATAATTTATTTATTTATACAGATTTATCCACACTATTAAAAGGAAGAAAATAAAACGAAGTGACATAGATAATGTGTGGTATATTTCGCACAACAGAGCTGAGCTCCAAATTAAGCGTGGCCGTTAAAAACATATACAAATACATATAATATACCAAAATGTTCATGATCAATAATCCTCACTAATATCAACACGTTGGTGGTGATGTGATGTATGTGCTTAGTGACATTTAAGGGATACATATTTCCATGAACAACAGTTATTATATCGAATAAAGATTTCATAGCAGATTCAGTATAGTAATTATACTGGGCATTTTTAATAGAAGCATCTAAACCAGAACGACGGACAAAAGGAGGTAGTAAGCTTTTTCAAAATTTGGGGAAAACGACTGAAATAGCTGCCCTAAAAAGTTTCGTCTTAAAGAGAGGTACTGACTTGTACAAATTACAAATATGTCACATTGGACGATTCATTGGATAAGATTTTGAAAACTGAGAGATATCAATATTATACAGGCCGGCATTACATTTAAAGAAAAAAATATAAAGTCTTTGGTCTTGTGCCAGTAACACAGCGGAACTAAGTCTAATTGGTCGAGTCGATCGCTGTAAGAAGTGTCCGTGAAACTTAAGATGAAGCTATATACAAGACGTTGCAGGCTCTCGACAGTGCGGAGGTTGTCTATTGACTTTGGGGACCACACCTCGCTGGTATATCCAACAGACGGCCGGACTAGAGTAAGATAGAGTGCACGACGTGGTCCTGTATCAAAGTCCTTACTGGTGTGACGGCTCAAGAATCCCAATATGCGATAGCCCTTGGCTACCGCGTTATCTATATGGATAGTCCATTTGAGATCAGATGAAATGGTCAAGCCGAGTTCCTTTTCGAAGGCCACTCGCTTGATACATTCCCATTTAGCGCATGCTGATACTCTATGGGACTTCTATTGCGAGTGATTGTAAAGATTTCATTTGCTATTCCGAAGCGAAGACGCCAACCAATACTCCATTCAAACATTCCGTCCAAACCACTCTGAAGGGCAATGCAGTCAAAGGTGTCATGGATGGTGCGGTAGCACTTGGTGTCATCTGCAAAGATCCGTGTGAATGTACCCTGATTAATAAAAGAAGGAAATTCATTGATGTAAACAAGAATTAGGACTCAGGGCCTAAAATGCTGGCTTGGGGAACTCCTGACAACTCAGGTAGGGGAGATGAGATCACGCCCTTCAAGATGGCACGTTGCATTCGATTAGATTGATAGTCCTTGAACCACTCATGGAAATGACCGCAGATACCATAGTGGTGGAGCTTAAACAGGAAGTTGGGATGCGACACGCTATCAAATGTCTTTGCAAAGTCTAGATAAACGATGTCAATTTGCTGTCCAAGGCCCAAAGCATGACCAGTGTGGTGTAGGAATTCTAATAGTTTGGTAACAATAGATCGTCCTTGCAGAAATTCGTGTTGGTACTTGATAAAAACCTGAGAGGAGACTAATGATGTGACAAAACACACAACGTTCTAATGCTTTAGATGTTATTGACAAAAGGGATATTGATTGATAGTTGTCCACCAAACCTTTACGTTGCCTTTCTTGGATAGGAAAGACGTGAGACTGTTTCCACTCTACAGCGATTCTTCAAAGCCAGAGCGATCTGTTAAAAAGAACGCACAGAGAGACGATTATTTCGTCCGCGCAGCGCTGTAGCACGTCATAGGGGTATTTTCGGGCCCACGCGCTTAGGTTGATCCAGGCTGGCCAAGAAAACATCGATGGAGAGACGGATTTCATCCAGACGCGCGTGACCAGAGGCTTCATGAAGCTCTGATACTTCTTACGTGTAGTTGTCCACGATGGCGAAGGTCGTCGAGTGCAGAAAGTGATTAAACGCATTAGCCTTTATAGCGGCGTGTTTTACTCACAGTTGTTATACATCACCGTATTGGGTACATAGTTGGGGTTTTTTTTGTTTTTGCGCGAAAATAATCCCAGAATCGTTTGGGAGTGGACTCAAGTGACTCACCAAGATGACTGACGTACTCTTTGAATTTTGTAGCAATCATTTTTTTTATTATTCACTGCACGGAAAGTTGGAAAGAGGGCAAAATGCCACATTTGCTCACCGCAGTAATTCACGCCGTATTTCAATGAACTTACAGCAATACGAAGGATGTTTGTTTTTTGTTACCCTGCGCCTAGAAGACTCCTTTTTACGCAGATGGTGTCTAGTCTCAGCGTCTATCCAAAGAGGGTGGGAAGGTGTTTAGCTGGAATAGACCATTGTCCTTGAGTATTTAACTAAATGCAAATTCATGTTGAGAATTGGAAAATCCAGATTTGTTTATCCATTCAATTTTCGGGAGATTATAAACTCCAAATAGAATGCATTTACTTCTGTGGATGTGTAGGATATTAGACAACGGTCGAGATATTTTATCCATAAAATCAATATCAGAACTCGAAGCTCGATAATCCACACAAGCAGTTATTTTGCTGCAGTCAACCGGAGAGACTTCGACACACACAATATCTAGATCAATTTCCAGGTCGTACCTCCGCGCTGCGAAGCGATATCTAATTTGACTGCCTGGGCAATACGCTGCCTTCTGTTTTCCCTACACAATTTCTCTGGTAGATTGGTATAATTGTTGCCCTTTAACTCCCCATCACTTGCGTTATCTGTTAACTAGGTCTCCGCCTAACTACTATAATTGCGGCGAGCGAGCGAATCGCAACATATTTCAAGCGGCTCACCTGTGGGGATTCAGGGGAACCCACAACACATGCGCTGTTCATGCCAAAGCCAGAAGCTTTTGAGGCTTTTTCGTTCTTTGGTTGGACAGAGTTTGATCCATAGCCTCGTTTACATTATATGGAACGACCGGGTGCAACGATTTCGCGCGGGCCCTGGGCACTAGAGGTTGCGATTGGTTGCGAAAGATCACGACGAGAACACGACGAGTTACCGATTATTCGACGATCGATCAAAGGCCCATTGGTTTATTACGAAAGCGTCACATGATTTTTGGCCTTGAGTCTCGTGCGTTGTTGTGCAAGAGAGGAAGTTTTGTGCAGATAAATTGCTGATAATTCGAAAAGTATTCGCTTTCATTTTCCATGTTTATCAGCTAAAATTATTTGTAGCTGTCTATACGCGAGCCAGTGCAAGATTTGACTTTGATTTTGAAATATTTCTTTGCATTTTATTAGACATTTGATCGTGAAATTCAGTCGTCGAGCGGGTGGTGTGCAAGAGAGGAAGTTTTGTCAACTAGGTAAACTGCTGATTTTGAAGGGTATTCGCTTTCGTTTTCTGTGTTTATCAACTAAAATTATTTGTAACTGTCAATATTTGTGCCAGTGAGATTTGACTTTGATTTTGAAATATTTCTTTGTTTTTTTATTAGGCATCGTGAAGTTCAGTTGAATTCGAGCATCGGCCAGAAAGGTGTTTGCCCGATCGAGCTTTTGTGCTGCTATCACTGAGCAGCCAGCACAAATACCGGACTTGGATTCACATCTTGTTACCCTAGGTCTATGTGTAATTTGTGTTCTTTATCGATTCGTTAAAATTTTACGAATGACATCTCCAACTTACTCTATCAACAGAGACAATTGCGATGATACAAAGACTTGAAAGATAATTCGCAAATTATGTCACTTGTTAGAGTTGACACATAACAAAACGAAAATGATTATTTTTTGCAAACACAATATATTCGATAATTAAAAGTTAAAACAAAGTTGAACAAAGGTTGTCGTTGATGTCTACAAATTCTATAAATGTTAAAATCTACCACGCGCACTTCCTACTCATGTCATTTCCTCCCCTCCTGACTTACTGCCCTTGGGTTTCCGAAGATTGGACTTTAACATTTTGCTTATGACTTTTGCCAAAATCCCTGTCCCAGCTACAACATGTTTAGTCACATTTTCCATAAACTGATTTATTGTATTTATCCCTAAGGGGCAGCCAGTTAGTGTCAAACCACCCCCTGGAAATAACCTGATAAAACTATCAGGCATGTCAAAGATACATGACAATCTTCACAAAGTTTAATTTTAGAAAGAAAAGCTGTGTGAAATAAACTTTAGAAAGTTGCATTTATATAAAAGGCTTATAGATTTCTTTTTCACCTCGCTTCATTTCATTTCACTCGCCGCACTTCTAGAACTACCTCGAAGGTACTACTAGTATCTAGCACATTGGTGTACGTATAGCTCTTAAATAAAGTGAGTTTGCAGGCGCTTTGAGCAGTAGCAGGATCATGTCCACCATGGCCATAAGACTTCTCGAGTTGAGAACAGCGCAATTAAAGTCAGACGAGCTGAGCGGCGTAGGTTCGTGGTGTTGTTGGGACCTGAAGATTCAGAATATTCACTCGCTACGAACAATCATAAAAGTTGAGGAATTAAATGAGGCAATCGAAGTAGTATAATAATTCATCCGGTTTTGTAGAAATCTCTTTCGCACACGGCGGTAGAGTGGCTTGGTAAAGGCCGCTGTAGTGGTCACACACTTTGCATGGCCGTTGATAAAAATCCAACCAAATTCAACATGACTAAAGCCAGGGCCAAGAGAAAAACCGCTTGAGTCGGGAAAAAAACTACCATTTGTAGGAAACATTTATCTCAGTAAAGTCCAGGATGATTGGCTGAACATTTGCTAAACAAGGTTTGATATGGAAGAACGCAAGTGGTTTAAAAAGGGTACCATGATGGTCAACGGTTTTACACTAAATACATGTCACAACAATTTGCAAGTGTTTCTTTGTATCTCAATTGGATGTGAACTGATCTTTGAACGCGATCTCTTGACTAGACCGACGGTTTACACCTTTATCTCATGATACTCCAACCCCTTACCTCTCAGGAGGGTGAAGGTGTATCAACCACTTAATAATTCAACTAAATATTTATCGACTGACTTGAAACTTTGGATGCACATAGAGAAAGTACAATGTATTAATAAAATAATTTTCACCTGCAGCAGTCGTTACAGCAACAATTGCGGGCTCACTTGTGCCGATTAAATTGGCTGCAGTCACTTGAAAGATATACGAGAAACCTGAAGATAGGTGATTAACCGTCAGGTGATCTTGATCTGCGAACAGGTTATAAGTGATCCAGCCATTGGAGTTGTTATGCCTCACAGTATAGGATGTTATTGGAGAGTTACCGTCAAAGGTGGTCCACCACGTGAGGGATACGGAAGTGCGAAAAGTTTTTACTCCAACTTTGAGTTTGTCGGGTTTCTCTGTTTGAAATGAAAAAAATAATAATCGCTTTGATTACCATGTAATATATGATTTAAATTATCCCCTGAAAGGATAAAGCTATTATAGTTTGACCTTGAATTGCTTATTCGCTACGTCCTTCTTTTTGTTTCCTCTTCCATACCAGAAAAGGTGAAAACAGCAGGACTCAGAAACTGTCTATGTTTGTTCACAGTGTGTTGAAACGGAACTTTGTTAACTGAGTACAGAATTTTGTTCGCCCGACAAACAAAAACTCAAAGCCAAAACACAGCGAAAAATGAACATGTTGCTAAATCTAACAAGATAGTACACTCGTTCGCTGCGTGCTTGGAGAACCAATGAAAGCTCTTGAAACTCGTTTCGCTCTCAGTTCTATTGGGTTTTTTTTTTTCAATGGCAAATTCATTGAATCCACCAAAACGCTGCCATATCACCTGTATTTCCAGTTGATTGTCAATAGCTTACCACTATATTATATGCAAAAATGACAACAAAAACGAAGCAGTTGCCACGTTTTCATTTCTAGAGCTTGCAAGAACCCTTTGTTATCTAAGTACGTTTATTGTACGATGTTCCGCCCACGTCTGAAATACGACAAGGAAAAGAAACAAACGGTTCGAGAGGTAGTTACAAGTGCATATGGTCCTCCTGAAGCAGATTTGTAGTGCAAATGATGAGTTAGTGTTTTTGTTATTATATACATTTTTTTATTAGTGGAACAGCTAATTTCCATACCCTGCACTAATAGAGTCGACTGTTGCTCCACATCGCCCACAACATTGGAGGCCTCGCAGACGTATGTTCCGTTATCACCGCGAGTTACAGCTGTGATGTTCAGGAAGACAAGGACCGTCGTGTTAGTGTCTCTTGTGGTGCTTGACACCTTAACACGGCCATCACCGGTGCTGGTGATTATTTGCTCGTTTTGCTTCCACCATACAGAGGGTAACGGGTACCCACGAACCAGACACGTGAAAAGAGCAGAACCACTTTTCCTTTTAATTTGTTTTCTTGGCTGTGTGACAACTGACACTTCTACTGTGCAAACAATAAAACACAGAAAAGCGTTACGATTGCTATTACCCATAACAACTTAGATAGATTATTCTACAAAAAAGACCCTTCCCGAGAGAGGGTTAATGATAAACGTAATGTTCCGCAATTATGTAACGTCATTAAATATCTTTAAACACTTAAAAGTATTCCGAATACACTACTATCTTGCATAGAAGCGGTTAACACGGCAACCATGTAAAACAGTAGCTTTGCATGTAATTGACTGATGATTTCCTGTGTTTTAAATAAAGTATTAGTAGTAGTCATTTGATTTTAGTAACAGCTCTT
>JAOBRH011200153.1:0-12707 GCA_027575125.1 Umimayanthus parasiticus | reverse complement strand
TTCTACTACTACTACTACTACTACTACTACTACTACTACTACTACTACTACTAAATATACGAAATATAATAATAATAATAATGTAAACATATGCATGGTGACAGTAATAGTTATAATAATAAAAACAACACTAATTTGCAATTCTTGAGTGTCTTCCAGTTTAATTTGTAGAGCAAATTAAAATAACAATTGTTATGTTTTGAAAGTCATTCAGTCTTATGACAAATAAATTATTAACACAAACGAAGCACTAAGTCAATCCAAGTTACAAGACTTGGCATAGTAACTTTCTAACTAAAACCACGTTAATAGAACTTAAATTCATATACCAGACAATAATTTTTGATTAAATCACAATTTGCGAAAATTTTGTTTGTAACGAGCATACCATTTGATAGTGCTGGGACGACTATATTAATTGCCACATTTTTCAGATTTTCCTATCCCGGCCGTTAGTAACGTTTGTATACAGTGCATTATCGTTTTGCGTTTTTAGGTCATGCGTTCTGTTTTCTCCTCCTCACAAGATTGAATGGTCGGTCCCTAGCAGGGATGTAGCACCATAAGTAATAATGATATTAACAGTAATGATAATAAAAATGTAATAATAATAATAATAATAATAATAATAATAATAATAATAACAACAATAACAACAACAACAATATTAATAATAATAATAATAATAATAATAATGATAGTAATGAAAGTTAAAAATGAGATTGAGAATCAGAAAGAGAATGAAAATTGTAATGGTTGTGATGGTATATCCAGTAGACGGATAGATTGTTTTAAACTTTCGTTTATTCCAACGAGACGTTCATCTGAACGAACGGAGCTGCAAAGATTGCAAAACAGGGCAGTTCGAGTTATCCTTAAATCCGACAACAGCATTCCATCAGAGATTGCTCGTAACGAGTTGAACTGGATTCTTCTTACTGCCAAGCCACAATTTCACAAAGCCATATTAATGTACAAATGTCTGCGCAAAGACTGAGGATTGACGTGAACCTCGTCCGTCACATCGACATGCACCATTATAACACCAGAAGAAAGGAAGATTTTTTGCTGCCGAAACCAAGAACTAACCAACTAAAATGATCTTTAAATACTCCGCAATTCAAACCTGAAATTCTCTTCCTCTTGAACGTTCGGAATCTCTTTCTGTGTTTAAATACAGGTACAAAACCATATCATAAACTGAACATTAATTTCACATTTGAACTGCCCAACTATATCTTTAATTTTTTTAATTATTGACTTTGATTGATACTGATATTATGATTTTAATGATACTCACCGATGTATGGTATTATCCTAGATACGTATAGACTTTTAACCATTAAGGTTATTGGTATGTATAATTGTCGAGATTTTAAGTATTTCATTCTAACATATTTTGTAAAAACAACTGACGTTTATAATAAGCACTGTTGTTGTATTTTTCTAAATATTCGATCTTAGCATATCTTTTTAACTTCATAAGACTTTAGTACGTAATAAGCATGCTTGTTGTAAATAACAGAAATAATTGCCAACGAGCAGCAGAGGCCAGGAGGCCGAGGCTGCGAGGCGGCAGCATTATAGAGCCGTACATGACATGTGTGCATGAGCTGCTGTGAGAAACAATTTCGATTTCCGCGTAACATAAGATGTCCGCCGGCGGGGGCGCACGTGTCATCTAAAAATCCAAGATGGCGGACGAAAGACCTTAAGACTTGACCTGGATAGTGTTTTTGCTTTGAAGAAAGGGCTTGAATATTCGTGAAGAAAGGTATTTCGTAAAGCCTTAAAAATAGCCAGTATTTTTGCTTTCAGGAGTTCGCCGTTTACAAGACAACATTGTTAGATTTAACTTGAAAGCGGAACTAAGACGGTCGATCGACCTCTTTGTTTTTGTGTGTCTGAAATATTCTTGAAAGGCCAAGAAAAAGATTGACCGAGGAAAGGGAACAGCTGCCAGCGACAAGCGGTATTGTGGTTTCTAAAACAGTATTTTTGCATTTTGATAATATATTGAAGCAAAGCTGATTGACACCGTTTTCGAATTCAAGATATATATTATGTGGAAATGCAAGATTTGAATACAAAATGACAAATACGAACCTAGCGAGTCTGTTGGGTTTGGTGTGTAAATATTCAGTGTTTGTTTCCCTGTTGGCACTTGGCGATAGCTACTACTAGTACATTATATTGCAGTATTGTAGTTTAGAACGGTTCATTGGGGAGAGCAGTATTTTACTGTCAGGCAGATTGCGACACCTGTGTAGATAAAGCTTCTGCTCTATTTTATATAACGAACCGGTGAAACCATACAATGGTTATTCCAATTCCTGGAGCCTGAAAAGGGAGACGTTGATTCACGGGACTTGGGACACACTGACAATCGGACTCCCCTCCCCCCCCCTCCCCTCTTCCGGATACACACACAAATGCCTGCACTTTGCCTGCGCACGCATGTTTTGCTCACCACAGCGACAGGGGTGAGGATTGGGATGCGCTATAGGGTCTGGGCAAGAGAAAGTAACAACATCACTACAAGCCAGTATGAGATTATTTTCAGTGTTTCGTGTAGCATATTTGTCGCAAAAAAAATGTTATTTTTTTTAAAAGTTCACCCAATTTTAAAAAAACATTAAATAAATTGATTTTACTAAGAAAAGGAGATTGCACCCCAAAAATGGAAACTCAGAAAAAAAAAGAATGGGAATCTCTTCTACTTTGTTCTAATTTGAGGGGGAGCAACACGTCAAGTTGAATTGCCAGGCTCAATTACGTCATAATCGCCGGTATCTCAGTTACAATCTGGAAAAATGCAAATTGGAATCATAGCGACACAGTACTGTAGTTGATAAAGATTCACAAATATTTTGAGAATTTTTGGAAATAATTTGGGACGAAAAGTGTTGGGAGCCGATTTGTTAAATTTGAAGTAATTTTTAGTTTTTATGGATTTTAGGTAAGTTTAAAATCATTTCTTAGACTTAATATTTAATGGACGAACGCCAGCTCGTATGCTATCCAAGGAGTAGCACTTGCTCGCTCAGGGGAAGTGCTTGTTGCGTTCTAGTAACCTATTTTTCCTTTTAAATATCCTTTCCAAATCCCAAAGCAACGACCAAAATGTGAGGTGTTGCTCCCCCTTAAATCTGGTATGAAAAAACCTTTAATAAATATATCTGAAAATTTTGAGTCATAGCTTACTCCATACGGCTCTTACACTAACTGGATACCATCCATATATCAAAACTTTTAAATAAACTGTTGACGCCATTTTCTTTTTGGTCACATGGTCGCACGCAAAGTGCAAGCAAACTACAGGCCCATAAACAAAACAAACCGCAAAAGCAAATCGCAGCAAGAGAAACTACTGAATATTACGATACAATGGTAATAATTGTTTATTTAAAACTCTCTTGTAGTTAGCTAAACTAAATTAACGAGTTACTTACATGCATAAGACTGAATAAATACTACTATTTACATGCTGTAATAATATTACTATTAAATTAATGCGCTTATTTAGAGAAAGTATCTGAACATGAAAAACTCCTCTGTTCTTTTCAAATCACAGTTCCTCCCATAGACGTCACCAGAATTTTTTGAGAGGGGGTCGACCGAAATGGAAAGAATAAAAATAATTGGAATAAGATTGTTCTAATAGGATTTTTTCTGAAAGATAAAGGACACTCTGACTTCTTTTCGTAATGTTCAAAAGGGCGGTCGTTCGCACCTGACGACACCCCCTTCGCGACGCCTCTGGCCCCCTGTCCCTGAAAAAGTGGATGTCTCTTTTCTTTGCTCTCAGGGAATGTGGACATGTCTTACTGATGCGAGGCAGAAGGGTATTCAGGTGGGTGGCTGGTATTGGTCGTTATACTCTTCAGATGTTTGTCACAAAGCCAGCTCTTCCTATGTTTGAGAGTCTAGACCTGCTGCTAAAAGCGCGCTATTGTAACTATCTATGTAAGGAAATATTATGTGTAAAACCCTTTTTTAAAGAGATTCTATTTTATCTGAAAGGTAACCGGGGATTGCTTGCCATACTGCGATGGCATATTCTAACACAGGTCTTATAGTGGTTAGATAGACTTTCAAAATAGACATTTCATCCACGCCTGCTCTCTTTAACACCCGCAAATATATGCAAATTTATTCCACATGGGTATTCCATTTAAGGTCACAATCAACATGGACACCTAAAATCTTATAAGTTGACACACGCTCTAGTTAATACTTTGTTTCCAATAATTATTGGACTTAAAGAAAAGTTGGAATAATGCATGAAATTTATCAACATTTCCTTGCATTTAGGAGGGTTTAGTCTCATGTTGTGGTCCATGGCAAATTGCTGGATATCAGAAGCAGCTGGATTTAGCAGACTAATGGTATTCCTTGGTAGGATCTCAATTGCAGAAGTGTCATCTACGAACTTGATGTGTAACTTCCAGTCCGATAATAGTCTATTGGTGATCATGGAGAAAAGAATCACGCCGAGCTTCGTCCCTTGAGGCGCAACACCGTTAAGAGCCTTCCAATCAGACATGTTATCACCAATTCACACAGCCTGGTGTCTGTTAGTCAAAAACGCACGAATCCAGCAGAACAAGGCCTCATCGACATCGAGTTGTTGAAGTTCCGTCATTAGGATATTGTGATCAATAAGATCGAATCCCTTGGAGAAGTTGGCATAGAATATTCGGGCTCCGGCATAACCGCAGTCCGTAGCCTCATAGATGGCCTGTAACATGTACAGCAGCACATCAGTCGTCGAATGTCCCTTACGCGCATACTGCCGCATGTCGATTTTGCCGTCAATCTTGGGTAGTAGCCTGTTGCAAAGCAAATCCTTTCATGGCCTTGGCTAGCGTTACACGTAAGTGAAATTGGACGAAGATCACTTTCAATTTCCCTGGGAGGGGTCACCTTAGGGAAGGGCGTGACGATTGATGATTTAAGAAGCGCGGGAATATGTCCTTTTTCCAGTGGTAATAGTAATGCTGATGATTCTAACTATGATGTTAATTATGATAACAATGATTATGATAATGACGTACCACAAATATATTGTACCTCCAGGTACTTTAACGTCCCAATACACGGGTCACCAAACACGCTGTTGGAGGCGTGAAGATTGCAAATTGTTTTTCTCTCGCACCTTTGACGTACCGTGCTGATAGATGATCCAGCTCTGCAGTCTATCACGGCTGCCGGACAGATTGTCCCGCCCAGCCCATCCACTGTCCGACCATAGTTTGCCCACAACACGTGGATGACCGTCCCACTGTCACATGTGATAGCTTGCCTCTGTCCCTCACACAGTATCAGTGTCTGATTCTGAGCTGGAGATACAACGGTAAATAATTTAATTAACAATGTATATCAAAATGGGAAACGTTTACAAACGAGCGTTTTATACTCTACATAGCTTTTGATCATCATCAGGTGAATAATGGTTCATCTATCACGAGTTTTGCACAAGAGGTTCTGTTTTTTCTCTACTCCTTCCTTTAATACTTTAATTTTTCTTTGTACAATCTTTCTTTTTTAAAGCATTATATGGGAGATTTTTAACCCAAAGCCCAGGGTTTTTAATATCTCGATACAGATTTTTATCAGTGAATTGTAATTAATAGTTATAGATTCTGTAATCTCTTGTTGGATATTATTTTAGTAAAGTTCCCATTCATTTTTTTTTGTACAATACATTATATTGTCAGTAGTTTCTACTAAACTAAAGCAGACGCGTTTCTTTCGTCTGCTATGACACGCAATTGCAGCAACTGTGAAAGCAGTTTTTATACTTATCACCTTTCATTCACATAGGACGATCTGTCGAAAAGAAGAAATACTTATCACCTTTCATTCACATGGGACGATCTATCGAAAAGAAGAAAAAACACAAGGCATTTCTCATATATAAAATCTTGAATGGCCTTGCACCACAGTATTTACGGAACATTTTCACAAATCGAGCCACACCCTATACTCTAAGAGATAACGAAGCTAAACTTAACTTGCCAAAACCTCGTACCAACTACTTCAAAAGAGCAATATGCTACGATGGGGCTTCCTTATGGAATTCCCTCCCTCTAGATATCCGTTGCTCTTCTTCACTTGGTCAATTCAGAAGCAAAACTAACAAATTGTTTTAGCATACGTAATGGGCTTCCACACGGCAATCTTGTAAATCAGTAATTGTATGTGTATATATCAATAATTGTAATCAATAACAGTATTTTTATGTATATTTATATACAATGTATCTACTGAAGTTTTTACCGTGTCTAAATAAAGCGTGTATGTATGTATGTATGTATGTATGTATGTATGTATGTATGTATGTATGTATGTATGTATGTATGTATGTATGTATACATAACTAGCTAGTACTAAATCAGCCTATCCCGTCCTTTAATGCTGCCTCAGTTGCTATGTAGTTTACTTCATAGTATAAGTAAGAATAATGTACTGGATTTGTTGAAGAAAGCCAGCTACTAATATTAAAGTCTGGTTCACACTTGGAGATACGCATAAGCAAAAACATACGAAGTTTAAACAACAAAGAAAAGACAAAGGAATATTAGTATGAACTTGATCCATACTCATTCGTCTCTTCCTTTATTATTTAGATTTCTTGTGCTTGTGCTTGTGATATTGCTTATCTCATGATTACAAGTAACGACAAGGCTCATACGCATCGTCATTTATACCCAAAACACTTGCGGAGAAACCATGTCAAACTCAACTGTCATTTCGTTCTTGAAGTTTCGAAAATAATGACATATTTTTAGATTGTTGATCAACCTGTAACGTAATCATGAAAGAAGGCAATTGTTCCGTAACACATCCGTTTTGCCACGCCCAAGAATGATACAGATATGAATCAGATGAATGAGTTTTAGTAAAATTACTTATCGGCAGCTATGAGTGTTGGCTTGTGATCAGTGCTAACATTCAGTGAAGCTTCATATTTCGTTTAATATGAGCAGCTGGGTGTGTGAACATCTAGGCAAGCGTACCTGTTAGTTTGTTTGGCTCCATTCCTATTGTATTGTCCTGCAAAGTGAGGCAGCGACATTAAAGGTTGTAAAGTCCTGCTGCTCAAAAAAGGACCTTTGCTGTCATGTTTTGGCTGACACTGTTCTCTACCAGCCATTAAAATTATCAAAAAATGAATAATAGAAAGTGTAGAATGTTTTTTCAAGTTTCTCATGTGACTCTTACATGTGATGAATTACCCGCTCAATTTTCCCGCTTACCTGAGAGAGAAAGTTAAGAGATTGTTTTGTTATGCTTCTTGTTTTGTCGGTTTAGGGGCCGCTTACATGAACCCAGGTTGGCCTCGGCGGGTTGAAAAGGTATGAAAGTGCACGCAAAAGATCAGGTAAACACGGGCTCGACCGAACTGGGTCAATTTTAATGATTCCTTCTTTTCTATTAAAAATCAACATAAATATTTCGAACTTTGGACTATTTCTTGTTAAAACAATTAAACATTTCTGAGGTAGTCATTAAGGCTTCTTTGAATTTCTAAAAGAATCAAAGGGTTCTATAAGCTATGTCATCCGATTTCACCTATGCCGCTCCCTCGTCTGGTTGTCAGACATATTTACCTGTCTTTAGAGTGAGAAAATGAGATCAGGATCATCGATTGAACATTATTAGAAGAAATACACCTGTCCAGTCAATGTTGCTCTCTTATTCATATTTCATAGACCACAAAAAATGATTTTGTCTATAAACAATGTCAGTTTTTTACAATTTTATCAACAATGATACAACTGTATTAGGCCTTCCTGTACGCGTGAAGAAAAAATTAAGAGAAAAAAGAGAGAGAAGAACGTTATTGCCGTCACACGGAGTTGTAGATTTCACATCACGTCCAAGACAGCATGGAGTGGAATTCGATGTTCAAGTGTATTAAAATCCAGCGCACGCAAGTTTTCTGCCGAGAAGATGAAGAATGTTGTTACTGCGTGTAAATCTTTTTGACTCGAAACTCTGATTTTTGCATAATTTTAGCCATGTACTCCATTTTTTGTTTTGCATTTCTAAAATCCAAAACTGTGACGACTGTTTTCTCTGGAATATCTTATATGATAAAAGAACAGTAACAGTTTCATCGACAGTGATACTACTGCTTCCATTGAGTTAACATGTGATTATAACTTCTTGGCGACTGGAAAACCGAGCTTGAAGTTGAATGATGAAACTTTTTCTTACTGTAACTACAAGTTTCAGCCGCGTTATTTTTCCCATACGCATTGTATATGTGCTCTCACTTTTGATCTAAAATGTCCGATGGTTAGCATTTCCAGCAGAGAGATACTTGGCCGATGTATGACAAGCTTTCACAAATATGAATCCAAAATGATGTTTGGTCCGTGGAAAGCCTATCGATTTGAATGAGAATTTAAACGGAGCCCGCATTGCATAACCAGTAGTTACAAATCGAACTAACAGCGGAGTGAGTGAGCGAGTGAGTGACAAAAATATGTCATCCATTGCACGCACGTGCAATACGGATGACATAAAAACAAGAAGCAGGCCAACATTGAATGAATCCGCCTCGCATGACATTCAACCCGGGTCTTAATTTTTTTTATAACCCGGCTTGATGTACGAATCCGGGTAGACACCAACCCGGGCTCGTGTAAACGGCCCCTTATTTGAAAAAATTTACAAAAACAACTTACAAAAATGGAGGCATATAATAAAATATTTTTTGCAGACCGCGGAGTAGCCTCCAAAAGCAACCGCTTCATTTCCTTCGCAGTGGGGCCCCTCGGAAATTCGGGCCCCGCTGCGAGGGAAATAAGGCGGCTACTTTGGGAGGCTAAACGCGGAGTGCCTTTTCTTTAAAGATCAGCTTATAAATTGTTCTTTAACAGCCCTTAAATTGTCAATTGATTGAATAATAGAATGTTTGGACTATTTTTTTCCAGTATATTGTTGCTCTTACCCTAACACTTCGTTGTAAAAGTCTTGTCGATTAACTTTACAACAAGGAATATACGTTATACTGTTTATGTATTTGGGTTTTATTTATGCAAGTTTAATCTTTTTTACTACCACTGACCAACTCATGCAATGGCAATCAAATTAGATGAGGCATAAAAAACCAACTAACTGAGAAATAAAAACATCATATGAGATTTAGAAATCACTAACTGAGAAATAAAAACCCCAAATGAGACTTAGAAATCATTGACTGAGAATTTAAAGCTACCGCATACGATTAGGAAATTACTATGTGAAAATAAAAATCACCAGGAGATTTAGAAATCATTATTTGTCATTGAGATTTTGAAACTACCACATGAGAATAGAAATCACCCTATGAAAATATCGACTAGCAGTTAGAAACATCGACTCGAATATTCAGAATGAGCCTGCAAAGTACCATGCAGCGATAAAACCATCAAGAAACATGGCGGATAAAACCTACAAAAGCGTGCGCTTGGTTTGTTTACCGCTGCACAGCACTTTGCAGGCTCATTAATATTCGATATTTTCATTGGGTGATTTCTATTCTCATGTGGTAGTTTCAAAATTCTAAATCTCCTGCTTATTTTTATTTTCACATAGTAACTCCTAATCTCATGCAGTAGTTTTAAATTCTCAGTCAGTGGTTTCTAAATCTCATATGGTGATTTCAGTTCAGTGTTTCTCTGTTAGTGATTTCTAAATTTCATGTGATGTTTTTAAATTCATTTTGTCAGTTAGTAATTTCAAAATCTCATGTGGTGGTTTTTATTTCTCACTGGGTGATTTTAATTTCAGTACACTTTTGTCCTGTTTGGCTTGCCATATTTGATGGCACCAATTTCATACTTGATACTATCGCAGTCCAAAACCATGTCAGCGTTTTTTTGAAATTTTAAGAACTTTTCAAGTTATCACAATAAAACACCGTCGCTTTCGGTTACGAAAGTAGTACATGTATTTCGGGGTTTTGGCAGTAACAGTAACCTTTAACAAGAGTTTTTCCGAAATTCTAAGTCTTAAGTGAATTAAATTTCGTGTGGATTTATAATCACCCCAACTAAAACCCTTGGCTTGATATCAAGATGGACACCAAGTATATGTAAGGTAAATACAATTTCATTTATTTCAATATTCACCGACGGAAACCGTCAAAGTCGATTTTGGCACATACATTCTCACCATCCAAATACTGTAGCACTGAAAACCAGGTAACTACCGATGCAAAACACTGATAAGGCTATATAGTATTGTTTTCGAGAAATGAAGTTCTTATACCCGAAAGCAATCAGTTCAGTCGAAACGTTGTGAGTTCAGTATTCAAGTTTGTCTCTTACCTCGAAAGACCAGTGGTCAAAATGTAGATTTTTTACCAATTTCGTAGACGAGCTGTTAAATATGTTTGTTGACAGCAATTCACAGGATCTTAGATTAGTCAAGTTCGATGTGGAGGCGAGATTGAATGAGTAGCAGTATTGATGACGGAGGCAAGCCATGGAACAGTCGAAGTCATTGACAGTAAAACTTTGAGACAGTCGGTGGTTGGGGACATCCAGATACTGGTTTCCGTATTTCAGAAAGAGTGCGAAAGCCTGGCCAGTGTTCAAATCACGATGGATGCCGAGAGAAAACCGTACGGTAAGAAAAGTCAACAAGATATTTGAGAGCGGCATCTTGCAGCCCTTGATTGAACCACCTGAAACATACAACTGAAAGTCGCCACAAATTAAAAGGATGTCAAAAGTATAATAGAGCTGTTGCCACGACCTTTTTTGTTTGAGCCTACTTCACTTTTATTACATATGGATAATATTCTGTTCAGCAGGGTTCAATAAAAGCAACTAGAATTTAGTACCAATGCATACTATTATAAATTAGAAAACTGTTAATTGAAAAAAATAAAACTATACCGTACCGTCTCAAATTTATGGATTAAAAAGTTAAGAAACACCTGTCATAAAGGGACAACACCGCATACTTGCAACATTTCCAAAACATCTGTTATCAGTGGTTGAGGCAAGTTGCGGTGAAATAGATAAAACTATTTATGTCCTCCGATATTTACACGCTCCGCTTTTTAGTGGTATCATCATGATAGTAAATAGAAGCAAACCGAGTACAATTTCCACTATTTCTATTTGTTATCTGTGCTTTTGGAATTGAGTGGATGTATTAGGAGATTTTAGGACAGATTTCAATGGATTACTTCTTTCCCTAATTTGCATGGGTAAGCGAACGGGGCCGATGCAAATTTGGAGAAAAATCACGCGTCTTTTGTCCAATCTGAAGTAAATTGTACGAGCCTTTAGGCAAGGGCAAATCCTTCAGTTTGGCTAAAAGACAAGTTAATTTTACCCAAATTTGCAGCGGACCCATTCGATTACCTGTTAATAAGAGAAGGAACAAATAAATTTTACATTTTTGATCAACAAAAACGAGTAATCTATATATGAATTAGGAGATTTTGGAAACGTTAAAGCGGCGTGCGGGCTTTGAAAAATCAGGAAAATTTAGGGGATAACTGACAAGTGGCATTGAACTGTAGCTAAAATGTTTACATATGCACTTTTTTTGCAAGAACAACTTTATAAGTACAACAAAGTTCAAATTTGCCAACATTTTTCAAGGAACAATTTAAGAACAAACTCAGGTCGAGCCTCGTTTACACTCAAATCACTGTCTCAAATGATCCGTACAATTAATCAATACATGTAATCGCAAGCTAGAGTACAAAATTGAGACCCAAAGTCTGAATACAGCCGTTACAATACAGGTATGGTGCCAGGCGTTTCTATGGGCGTTTTCCAAAGCCTAACTTCAATTTTGTTTTTTCTTCATTTCAAACTGCTCATAGAAACAAGAACAAATTCAGAACAATTTGAGGCTGAAGTCACCCAAAAATTAGGAACAATAGGCCTCATTACACTAGAATCGAAAGTAGGTTTAAAGTAGGTATTGATGTTTGCTTTACAAAAACCTATGTACACGTACTCGCAATTTAAGTACATTACTTGTAAGTAATTATTTGTCAATCAAATTACTATTCCAAGTTCTCAGGTTTATCCAATTTCATAAATCATCCAAAGTTGACAGACTTAAATTGCTTATCTGATCTGGAACTAAGATCGTAAGACTGGTTCGATCAGTCTTTGAAGTAGGATGCAGCTCTTTTGATGATGCCTACTTTAAAGTATCATACTTAAGGCCCCCTTGGACTCCATTCACGCACAAAGGCCGTGATCACACTTTGTTCAGCGAAATATACTTTCATTATTGCCATAGCTACCGTCTGCTTAAAGTTTGAACTTAAAGTGTGACCCCTGATTTTAGATAAAGCTCCAGCACTCGACGCACGTTCAAAACTTCAAAAGGGCCGACGTCTGCTTCAAGTAAGGTCGACACCACGCTTGGAGCATACTATGCAAACAAACCGTGACAGTTCTGTCAATCAGATGAGCTTGTCGTAGTAATATATTATTTATAAAGTTGTCAACAGAGAAATTTGCTGTCGCCTACGAATCTGCATTCTTTTCAGCATAGCAAACCTTAGAACACTTCTCCTTCGCCTATTTCGCTTTTCCGTCACCAAATTAAGAATATGATAAGAACGTTTGCTTCTGAAGTTTATCTATGATAACTTCTTGTCGCATGCTCCGATTCTGAATGACATGTTTACATACTTTTAACATCTGGCACTATAATGACAGCTCGTCATTTGT
>JAOBRH011200152.1:0-20561 GCA_027575125.1 Umimayanthus parasiticus | reverse complement strand
AGAAGCTCAAACCTCAACGAGTGAACTCCTTGCTTATGCTGCCATGAGCGAAGGGTCTTGTACTTCTTCACCTGGTCGCCACTCAGTCCGCTCCCAATCAAGTAGCCTTTCACGTCTTGAATTTCTATGTTCTCAGGAAGAACTGAAACTGATTTCCCCCAGTTTTGCATTTTCTGAAGATAGGGAAGCCACGCTACCTTTGAGTGTTTGTCTTCGAGCTGATTCTTGCCGTTTCGGCTAGCAGCCTTGTTGTTGCAAGTTGAAATGTTCAGCTCGTTGCAGACAATACTTACCAAAGCTTTTTTGCCCAAAGAAGGAGACAAACAATTCAACTGAGAACAAATTCGTTTCAGCTCCACCTTTCCAAGCTTGGAAATATCAGAATATGTCCGCAGTTTCGACAAATCGCAAAGCGATTTCGCGCCACCGCGACGCGCCATTTTGTTTGTTGATTTCTTGCCCCCCAAGGCGCAAAGGATTATGGGTGATGTGGAAATGGCGAATGAAAAACATGGCACAGCCACTAAACTATTCCTTATTTGTTAAACTTTCCCTCGAGACTTTTCAAGGTCTGGAGGAAGCGCTCCTTGCATTTACTAGGTTCAGTCTCCAACGGAAATCCTCATTCTGTTCATTTTTTTTCAATTCGCGTGGTGTGGTCGGTTGCCTTCGTTTCCTCATTTTTTCTTGGCCAAAATGCTTCGCTTTGTTCGTAAATTATTCTTTCTTCCGTGTCAGTTCTTTTTCTTCAATCTTAAGTCTCTTGAACTGACAACTTGGACCACAAGTCCCACGTGAAAATGAATCAATTTCATTGTTATGCAATTGTGTTGTTATGCAATTGTGTCTCGTCACGCTTTTCAACGTTTTGCGAAGCGCCTGGTCACGGACATTGTCCACGAATTGATTCCGGAGAGTTTGGTCTTTCCAGTCTGTCCAGTATAGCCAGCAACCTTGTTGATGGTAGCTCTGTACTCCACCCCACGCTGCGTTCCTTGGTGAGGCACAAATCTACAGCATCCTTGATAAATATATACATACATTTGTTCACTAACACTTAATTAGCGAAAGTTATCTGTAGTTTATTGAGCTACTCTTTGGTGCTTACTGTGTACAAACAAAAACGTTATACTTGTAATACTATCTCTAGATAATTTATGAATAAAGGCAAAAAGAAATACAGCATCCTTGATAATCTTTGCTTGAGTTGCAGGTAAATGGTGTGGAATTTCAGTCAGGCTGTTCTCAATATGATGGCCAATGTCGTGCAAGGGCTCTTTTGAAGGAACTTCGTGCTTGTCAAGGTCAAGATGGTTAAGCTGTGTCTGTGGGTGGTTGTAAAAAGCACAGCTGGTACCCTCTGCGTTCCCTGCATCTTCTTGGTAAAGAGCTTCTGTAGCTCTTGCTTAGTCTTTCCTTCGAACACTCCTCTTTATGCCAGCTCTTGCTCCATTTCTTTGCGGTCAAGATCACTGAGTGGTTTATACTTAAGTAGCTGAGAATTTCAACTAGATATTGCTCCCTTTAATATTTCGTCTTGGCTATCCTGAAGAATCACTAGGGGACAATTCAGAACACAGTCCAGCTCATATGCCATGTCTGCATGTATGCCACAAGCAGTGCAGAAGTAGTGCCCACCCTTCTTATGACGACAGCCAAATGCCCTTGGTGGTCTGCACTGGTCATCCTCAGTATATCCACAAATTCAATTTGCTCAGAAGTAGCCACGTTCTGCTGCAATTCTGAAATGCATTGCTGCCAGGTTTCAGAATATGCCAGCTGTTCAACATCGCCACCACTACATCTTGCTACAATATGCAACTGGGGTTCTTCGATAATCCTCTGGGTATTTGCCGTCTTGCCAGTCTTTATCTGGTACTCTTCATCTGTCAAGTAAACTGCAGAATCATAGAGACAGGATACCAAGACAGCCATATAGCCATGGTTTGCTACTGTGGAAGTGTCATCCCATACCAGAAGGTGCCTTGTCCTTTGAATCTTTTTTAAAAATGTCTCTCTCTTCAATACTTGCATGTTCAACCTTACTGAACATAACAAGGTTTGTTGTAAATATTGAAGAAGGTGGAGATAATTTTTAGCAGTGGTACATTTTGTCAAAAAAGGTGTTAAAATGCGGCTTTGCAGGGTTGTGGGAAAGGTAACAGACCTACCAAACACACGTCTCTGAACCACTGTATACGCCTGAAAAATTGATGTTCCATACATTTGCTGTAATTTACATGCCTAGCGACTAAATACCCTGCGAAACTTTCTCTGTTACATAAGATGAATCACACGCCCAGCAATTTTCTTTCCTTGGCATCTTTCATTCCTCTCAAGAAGTCAATGAGAGATTCTGCACGTCTGGACTTCCGTGGACATTTTGGAGACGATCCACACTCCTCTGAATTACGTCTCTTTAAGGTTCTCCATCGCCTTTTTCTGTTATCTTCTGCAGTCTCTTGGTTTTTTGTGTAATTGTTGCTTGGAAGCTGAATCTGATACTGCTATTTCGTTGTCTTTTCAACTCGATTGTTCCCTGCAAGGAGTAAAGGTATCTTTATAAGTAATTATTTCTTAGGTTTTTCACATAATTAGAAACACTCTGAATCATTTAAACCAATGTAACACGTTATTGTCTTTTTCCATTGATTGCAGTCCAATATCACAAGTCCAACTGCTACAACCACATTCCTTAGCTGTGATCAATGTTATTCTGAAATTATGAAATTCTTGCCAAATAGTTTGAGTGCGTATGAGCAAACCTTAAAAAGTCCAAATTTGGGAATTTCTGTTGCCAAAAATACATAAAAAGCAGCAAAGCTCAAACCTACAAAAGATTTGAAATCCAACGTATTTGGTGGTGTGGTATCCTTGAATTCGGGCACCAGATCACACAACTTAATTGCACAGATTTCCACTTCTGCTTGAGCTGTGCGCAGGTCGCTGAACCTTCTTTGTCAGCTTGTTTGCCTCAGAAATGTCTTTTTTAAGTTTGGAGAGGTCACCAAACAAATAATCCGAAGCTCCTGTTATGGTAGTGCTGCTGCACAGCACAGCGTAGCCTTTGTGCAAATCTTTTTAATTGTTTAACGGTGCATAAATTTGTATGTCATGATAGCTCTGTATGGTGAAAACAATTGCGTCCGTCATTTCTGTCAACCAATCTTTGCAATGTATCTTGTTTTTTTTTTTTTTTGTGCAAGCACCTTGTTAGTGGCTCTGGCCATCGCAGTTACTGCAGCAGTAAGTGAGTTCTGTGTCTTCTGTGCTTTAGAATCTTTTATGTATATGGAAGTAGTATTGTTTGCTGTGGCGCTCCATAGGATTCGCTATTGCTTCTGCACATATAAGGATTATCATATGGGTTTTCAAATTTAGAAGTTTGAGGCAAATAGCTTGGATGGAAATGCGATAATATTATAATAATACTCCAAGTTGAGGGGACTCTGGTAGGTTTTTCTAGGTTTGACATCGTTAATTTAAATCATTTCCCTAGCTTGACAATTGTTAACAAAATGAAAAGTTTGTTCGTTCTCGCAAGAATCCACAATTGCAGACTTGAATGCTTCTGCAACTTCGGAAGTGGAGGCCTTGGCAGGCACAGGCATAGGGCTCTGATGCTCTTTGCGGCTATCTCCTTGTTATGTCCTTGAAATAAGGTTTAACTCTGGAACGAAATGCTTTCAGGCTCTCCAGGGTCAACATTAAGGTTTGGCCGCTAAGCACTATTAAGCATATATTTAGGTTAAATTGTGATAAGTTACAGTGCTCTCATAATTATTGCAAATAATACCTACTGAACGTTTGGCCTAGATAGGAAATTGGCCCACGCGAAGAAAGAAAAAATCTTTGAACCTGGTGGGGTTCAAATCCACAACTTCCGGAACAGATCACCATTGTTCTGCCAACTGAGCTACAAGGCCAGATGGGAGTTGGTCTTGGGAAATTAAGATGGTACTTTGCGACAAATGAACACGTAAGTGAGGGAATAACTAAAGGGTTATTTGAGAAATGTTCTGAGCTGTTTGACCCCGATCTTCATTGCTATTGTCCTCCTTGGAACCTTCTCTTGGCTTGTTGGCCGCTGCTGCTTCCGTTTTTTCTTTTTCATGTTTTCGTTTTTTATTTTCTTGGCCAGTTTTCTGTAAAGTAAGATTTGAAGTGGTTAGTAGTATGTGTAAGGCCAAGTATACAATTAGATGTAAGCATTTGAAAAACTTCTAGAGATGTACATGTATATGTATGTTGTGCAACTTGAACAATGCGCCTAAAAGCAATTATATATACACTGTTTATACAGAGCTGCATGAACGCACACACAATTTTGTAATATCACTTTGTCTGTAACTAGATTTTTTCACGATGCATGCTTATAATATTCAACATGTTTCACTTAGTAATGCAGCTTTAAACGCAAGAATGATATTCTGATTGTGTGTGTATTAACCAAAATATTCAGTCAATTGCGTTTTTTATTTACTTTATCCGATGCGTAGTAATTTTCTGCACGAGAAAAAAGAACTCCATGTTCCAGATTGTGAAACCCAGCAGTGATTTGAGAATAATCTGTGTGTGTGCAGTATCAATAAAATTGCATTTTAAATGACAAGTCGGGCGCAAATTTATTTACTTTTTGAGATTTCGATCTTTTGCTCTTTTTGTGGCAGGATGTCTATTCGTTCGATGGCTTTGATGTTGGTGCTGGAAACTGAGTTTCTTTAGAGGTGAAGAGGGGATTGAAACTGTTGAATGAAATTGAAATTGAGGGCGATAGCGTGACACTTGAGACAGTCGGCCCTGTGCATTCCCGCTGAGTAACAATTGAGCACGAAGGTCCATATCGTTAATATCGTCCACAGCTGTAGTGAAAAAAGGTAATTTCTTCCCCAAGCCGGCTTTTGTTGCCATAAAAGGCCAGATATAGGTCAAAATGCCGATGCCACTCAAATTTGCCGGGTCTTACTTCGTTTCCGCTAGATAGTTTTTGGGATTTGGTAGCCATTATCGTTCTTCAGTTCATTTGGACTGACAGCACTAACTTCATCCTGAAACTTAATTTTAATGAGCGCTTTATTACAACAGAATTGCTCTGTAAGCAGATACCAGCTCTTGTTAGGCTCGAGACTTTCGTGAAAACGAGGGACGTTACCAGTACCGCTATTGGCTGCCATCGTACACGTACTGATGTAGCAAGAAATGTCTTTTAAAAATTGAGCGCGTAGACTTAAAATTTTTCCGCCAAAGTGAGATAGTTTCCAAATACGGTAAAAGTGGGTTTTAAATGCCAGAAGCAAAATTTGATATGATAGACAGTTCCAATTGTGTACTTATTTTTACTCTCTTCTCGTTGACAGTTTTAAAGTCCCTTTAGAGGCCTATTATGACAAGCTGTTGGCATATCCTTGACGTTCGTTATGCCCCATTTTTTATTAGTTAAATAGAGAAGATATATATGATAGGGCAAAATTTAAGTCATCAATATTTTCCTTCTGACAATCATCAGTTATCTTGGAGAAAGAATCAGTTACTGGTGTTTTGGCAGCATCCAAAGTGTTCTCATCTCTCTCCAGGGTTAGAGTGAACTGTTGCTTGATAATTATCTTCAGTTATTCCCAATTTGCACAATAAGCTGCCTCACCTATATTTTTTGTTGGTTTAAATGCTGGTATTTCAAGTGCAACAAGGGAAATTCCTTAACTAACAAATATCCTGCAAATGGACTTCTACTGATTAAAACAGTTAAGGAAACTTTTTGTTACTTAGCAGCTCTTTGTTCAATCAATATCTTCTGAGTTCTTCGTTTGTCACTTCTCATTGTTCGTTATAAGTTATTGTTTGCACACGTGTGTTGAGAAGTTGTTCTACAGGTTATTTAAATTAATCTTTTGTTATGAGTTAAGTATATAATGGAGTAGATGTAAGAAAAAAAAACACACTAAGACACGTAAGATAAACATGTAAGTTCTAAGAGATGTAAAAAAAGTACTACTACGTGTAAGAGAAATGTAAGAGAAAAGACAGAAACTCTAGTCACTGGTGTTCCGTGCGTGGCGCGCCAAGTGGGTCCTCTATCGAGCTATATCCATCCCCACGAAGATAACAAAAGGTCCGGCTACGTTCCATGTGACACAAGTACAGGAGTCGTTAAATAGTTGAATATTCATCTTCTTTTATATAAGTCTTTGGGTAGAATTTTTTTGGAAGATTTCATGCTACATTGTTTGTGGGTTTTGGTCTTTGGGTTTTGGTCTTTGGGTTTTGGTCTTTGCGTTTTCAACACAAGTATTGACACTAATGAGGTCCACCGATAGTCCAGGAGCTATTTCTTGCCATTATTACATAAAATAAGACAAAAAAAATTTGAAAACTTTACTCAGAAAATAACGTTAACGTTGCCTATTTGATCATGATTAAACGTGAGAACTGAGTGCAAGATGGTCTACAGTCAAGCAAGTTCATGGGCAGTCTCTTGAAAACACAATTCTTGTGACAATGGTTTTAATTTAGATTTAGCGGGTTTCAGCTGGGAAAAATTGCCAAAGCAAAAACTGAATACCATCAAATAATTGCAGTTTTTGAGATGAATTCAAGTTTGTCCACTACTCATCACTGAAGATCAGTAACAATAATTCTGCATATTTTCCATCAATACATCCTTGCTTCGTAGTTTGCAGTCACAGTGACAAGAAACTCGTGGGCTGATTTTGACCGGGTTCTAATGCTAGCAAACAATTGGATCGTACTCCCTCCGACATTAACTGCAGCAATTCTCTTGACATTTGGTGAATCCAAGGTGTTCGCCATAACTGATCGGAAATTCGAATTTGTGACCCGCGTATTTCATGGCAGTGTATATACTGCTAATAACAAAACCTGTTGTCTAGTGCAGTAAGAAAATAAACTTCATAACGTTTTTGATCACTAAAACCCTCAAATTTTAGTAAATCTAGATCATAAAATCATTAATTTTCTATTTCATTAACAAAAAACCCGATTATTATTTCTGATCAGTCGTATGTTTTTATGGTATTTTCAATAATTAACATAATTTATTAATTAAAACCATAAAAAATAGCAATTTCACATGCGTTATGTAAATACCAATATACACTAGCCGTTTAGTTGCAATTATCTAAGTTAAACACTAAAATTTGATTCTGAATTCATATTTCTATTCATCTATTTTCTCCCAACTTGGCCAATGAAGGTATCGATGTTTGACATGCATTCGCGCCAAACACGTTTCTGATCTGGCATTGACACTGGGTACTTTTTGAACGTGCTTGTTTTTTTTTAATAGCTTCAAGCAATTCAAAACTAATTTGTTTTTGCCACAGTTGCCTCGGCGATGTCTGCAATATTTAAGTGGTGTTGTGTTAATAACCAAGTTCTTTGTATAGTTTTTTGGTGAGACTTCTAATGTGTATCTTTTTTTCCAATGTCTTTGTTAGTTTAGTTATAATTCCTTTAATTACGCAGCTGCTGAAAGATTACTATTCGTTTCTGATCATCAGTCATATTTTTCCAACTTTACATCAAGTCTGAGGTTCTCTCTTATAGCGTATTGACTTGGTCTAGTTGGTGGTGTTTAAGTTCCAACACTCCCATTTTTAAATTTCTCTTTCTGGTCCAATCTTGGTTATCACCCGATGTTTTCTGAATTAGATATTTCATTTATTTCGTCTTCGAAATAACCAATGCTATCTCCTAATTCTAACGTGAAGTCGTCTTCACTGTTTGACTTGCGGACTTTGCCTGAATATGCTAATAGTTCATCTTCTACTACAAAATCGATTCCTTCATGGCTGCTCGAAGAACTGGCGCTATCTACGTAATGATAATTCTTTCTTTACCTTATCATTATTTGCACCGTCGCCCTCAGTTCCTTCATCGGTATCCCAATATCGTGGCCTCTTTTTAATTGTGCTATTCAAATATTTTCTAATTGATATTACATTCAGTGACAATTTCACCATGTATTGTGTCAAAACCTTCACTTCCGCGAAGTTTTTAGTATAATCAGCTACATCGAGGCTTTCCTTGTATTTGTTTAGTCTGTAATTTAGTAGTTCTAAATCTACCACTTTGTTTTCTTCTTTTGTCAATCTTTTCAAACCTTCGCAATTTGCTTTATGATTTTGATTGGCTTGGACTTCTTTGATACTGCTTCCCGAGATAACAGCCTTTATCTCTTTCTTCTGTCGAGGAAAGAATGAAATACAGTGTTAAACTACTCTCCATAGAAGATTTTATACTTCCACGTTGTTGTCTACGCTTATTTTGTATAAAAAATTGGAAACTGCAAGTCAACATTATTTATGTGTTCACAAGTAAGTCCTTGGCCTTCAAACCATAACCCTAAACGTGTGATCCTTTGTAAATGTCCTTGCACCGGCTTGGCACATCTGCAACCTTTGGGATTGTTATATGTATACAAACTACATATAAAATTCATTCATAGGCCAAGTGATTCTTCATTAAATTCATTATTATCGTCTTTAGCTTCTTCACTAGTTTACTCTTTTTCTTCATCATTTTTATCAGTCATCACTTATTGGTGTGGTGTGTACCTACCTGATCTGTTTTAGCGTTACCAAGTTTCTTAAGGTTTCTGATTATCTCGGAACAACCACTGCAATGAAGTGAATGCTTCTCCAGTGGCCAGAAACCTTGGTGTGATGGCAAGTCGTTCGTCTCGTTTGATGTTGTCCCTAATCACTCTGTCTCGTTTCTTTTTTTGTCTGGTTTGATGTTGTCCCTTGTTACTCTGTTTTGTTTCTTTATAGGTAGCCCAATGGTAATCATGTCTGTCCCGATCTTCGCTTTGTTCATTCAGCAACTCCATATCACAAATCTGTTAGTCACTTAAATAACAAATAACAACTTTAAATGTAGGATGTTAAATGTACTACAGTTGTACTTAGCATAATAAAAAATGTTATAATTTAAGAAAATTTAATACTAAAATGTTAAATGAATTATAAGTCGAACAAATGTTTTTTTGGTCAAATTAGACGTTTACTCTCGCTTTTGTTGCTTAAAATTCTTGTTGTGATTTAAAATATAAATAAAATAGCTCAAAACACCAGCACTTACCAGCTACCTGGCACACACAACCATTGAACGTTATTCTCCAATAGAAATGATAGTTTATTATTTATTTGGCAACTATTTACAATTGTAGTTTCTTTTTTCCCAGATAATCAAGACTTACAAGAAGGAGAAACTGAGATTTGATTAAGTATACTTTCGGAGGAAAAGTACGTAGTGGTCTAAGGAGCAAAAGATTTCGAGAAACTAAAATTGTGCAATTAAAAAAATAGTTAAAAATAACGCCTTTTCCCTAATGCATTAACATGAAATGATGGCCGCACTAATGCATCACATGGAATTGAGGGTGGGAAAGTGAGCTCAACCAAAACATTATTCTACATGCAGAGGACATTTATTACGATTCTGCTGTAGTCGAAATCGACCAGTTTACCTACTAGGCCTGCTCGTACAAGTGCCTACTCAAGGCTTTTGTTTTAAATTCCTTCTTTTCTCGTTGTTTTTTTATTTTTTTTATTTTTTTTGTTTTCTCGTTGTTGCTTGTTTGCGTCAGAAACCCATCAAACATGACTGAATGTTGATCGTTTAGTGGAATAGCTGACAAACATATAATTAAGCAAAAGCTTTGTGAAAATATATCAACTGATAATCTTAAAGGGCGACGAAACGGAGATATAAAGGGGAACACCTCTGTTTGCCTACAGTGCTTCATTAGCAGTTCGTTTAATGCTTTCAGTGCCTCCTTGTCTGGCAGCTACTCATTTGATGCGTCACGAGGATCACATTATGGCCTCAGGCTTGGCAACAGCCATTCCAGTTCTTTGAGGTCAACAAGATCCTCGTGTCTGAGAAACTTCTACCAGTTATTGGCATTGGAGTCGACGTCTAGCTTAAATTTATCAAGACCTGCTTTAACTTTAGGTAATTTCATCTCTGCTATGTTGGGAATGATGAGTGAAGGGATTCTGGTAAGGCAACCTGTAAGAAGCGCAATATCTTCTTGACCTGCTCCATGAAGCCACTGCTTGATGGTGGACCACTTCTTGTAAAACATTCCCACAGAGCCAGATTTTCCCCGCTTGATTTAAATTGAATGTTGGTCAACATGGCCATGAACCACCTTCCCAATGTGCCCTTCCATCCAAGCTTTTACGTCAAACATATCCCCCGCAGAGCAAATGTGGCAAGGGTTGGAGTGTATCCTTAAGAGCTCTTGAGTTGTCCTAGCTTTGTTCGTTATCAGCAGGTTGTAAATATAAGTAAACATCTAATCAGTATCTTCATGGGTGTGGCCAACTATCAAGAAAGATAGCTTTGCCTTGTATAGCCCAGAATTTAGTTTATGCAAATGGTTTACGAGCGTTCTTTGGAATGGGTTCTGTCTAACCATTTCTCAACATAAAGTCCACCTCCTCCAGAATCTTTGCTATTATGGCACTGTCATCATCTCCGATAAACACCGAGTATTCTACACCAAAATTTGGTGCTTCTTTTGGTATCGAAAGTGACAGAAGAAATCCTGTGCTGGAGTGTGCTTGAGATTCGCCTCAGCTTCTTTGAAAAATTGTTTTTAAAGAGTCTCAGGCAGGCTCCAGAAAAGGATTTTTTTCTGTCACACTTTCGAATGTTTTTAATATGCTTGAGTTGAGTAAACACTTAATTGAATCAAGTCTGCACAAGTCTCTAGTCTGACCGCAGCCTTACTTCATGCTTGTGGCGAAAAGACTAGTTCAGATTTTTCAAGTTCTGAAGCCTTTAGACTGTGCTTGAACGCTGGCTTTGTGATTAGTGTCCGTGACTCTGGAGCCTTGGCTTTTCCCAGGCAATCGCTTTCAAATCCTTGTAATACTGGACAAAACGTCAGTTTGTTCCAGTGGCAAAAACCTTCTTCCCTCATTCTGACTCGGTAAAGTAAATGAACTTTTTCCAACTACCAACAGTCACATGCGAAGAAAACTGTCTATCTAATTGGACTCTACAGTCCAAAAGTACACCTGTGTAATAGCACAAGTTGCCATTGTGACTTGCCAGTTTGTGTGTTGTAAGTTTAAAAATCATCTTACGATTTCTGCACTTTTTCCTTTTAGCTTTTTTTGCACAATCTGCACCACATTCACCATTCATATGTGAATCTAAGCACTTGCTGCACTTCCAGAACCTGACAAGTCTTCCATTATAAACTGGCAAAACACAGTTTCAATGTCTTTACCAAACAAGTCATTCTTCTGTCCAAGGGATGACACTCGACTCTTCTCAACTTTTCTGCAGCTTCTTCAACTGTTACATTAATGCCTTCAAAATTAAAGAGCTCGTCGTGTTAGAAAAGAGTATTGAAAAATCGTTGAGTTTCGTGTTTGTACTCACTATTTCTTCGAAAGTGTTCATGTTTTTCACATCCTTTGTACCTTTAACTAGAAACTTGTTGTAGGGCATACCGCTAATTCACGCCCCCCTTCATTGTTTTAAATGCTGGGATGAACTTTGATACAATTATATTGAAGAGGAATAGAACTGGAGCACCATCAACTTCATACATATTTCTGTACCAAACCTCTACTAGTGCTCCCAAAAAGTTGCGCTCATGATGCTTCTGAAGTTATCTTACAGTTGCAAAAAGCAACAACATTCTGCCTCAAGTAATTGTGAACCACTAGTACTCGCCTATCATCAGCACCACTGGTGTCTATTTGTCCTCCAAAGCCACGCTATCTAGCAGTTATGAATGAGGAACGTTCTCCTTTTGATTCTGCTGGACCAAAACGTTCCGAACCAAATTAACACTGACACAAATCTGTCAAAGAACCTTGTGACTGATTAAAGATTCAGTCATTCACTCTTTGTATGGTATGCCTCCTTTAGACGATAGAAATCATTAACAGTCAAACTTGTCTTGGAATGAGGATGGTGAACTTGGTACAAATCATCAATCTCCATTACTTGCCAAGCATTGCTTGCGCGAGTCGGACATTTGACAGCAGACTTGTTTATAAAATATCTTTGACACGTTTTCTTGATATGACAGGGTACTAGCTTGTCGAGTTTGGAGTCTCTTAAGATGAGGCTGGAATTTATCATTAAACTCACTTGGAAGATGACTATCTTCGACATAAAGATCAGAAGCAAAATTTCTCATCTGAATTTATACAGCTCTGTCATTGGTCTAAAATTATCCTAATCTGGTATTGAACCGCTCAAAACTATATAATCGAAATGAGAACACAGGACCATAATCAAGAATATATTCAAGTAATCTGACCACCAGTACAGTACAGCCCAGCCGAGTGCTCCACCAGTACAGTACAGCCGAGTTTTCCACCAGTACAGTACAGCCCAGCCGCGTGCTCCACCAGTACAGTATAGCCCAGCCGAGTTGTCCACCAGTATAGTACAGCATCTCATTCGGGAGTTACGCACACTTGGTCTAACTACAAAACTGTCCCTGTTTGCACCCCTGTACCATTCCATATACGTCCCCACTGCAATGTTCTCACCTTCATCATCTGCTCATACCCTTGAAGGATGCCCTGATGACCTTGTTGCTGTTTGAAAACAGTTCAACACTGTTGTTGCACGAGTATTACTGTTCAGTCTCAGGTATACTATCGAGTGTGAATAACCATCTACACAACCATGGATGCATAGCCTCCAGTGTCTCAATTTCATGTTCGTATCCATGTGCCTTAAAAAGTTGAGGTGTGGCACTGAATAAGGCCTGCGAACTGTATGCTCTCTCCATCTGTTGGCTCGATTGATTGGATCAACACATATGATCGACTATCTAACCCTCCAAAGTTGCACATAAATCCTGTTTGTCTTGACACCTAAATCTGCTGCCACTTTGGTCCAGCTGTTAAATTCACTCTGCAGAAACTGGAGTTGGTCTGCATTAATACGAAAATGAGGTCGTCCCTTCTAGGACGTAAAAACATGGGTCACATGCAGTATATTTACAGTATGAACTATTACTGTGTATGATCTCATTACCTAACTGCAAGTTGTTTACACAAAATTTTTGGCTTGTTTACACAAGGGAACCTTTCCAACAAGAGTAAATGTAGTTCAAATTGTAAGGAACAAATGTATGTCCACAGTTCAAACTGAACAAAACATATGGAACACTTAATATATTTCGTTTGTCCCTACCCCCTCGACATTGTTGTTCATTCTGTCGAAATAGTACTGTAAATTTCATTACCAAATAGGTACAACAAATTTGATTAGGGGATTGGGGTTCAGTGTTTCATTCTATTTTGACCAGGATTGTAGTTTTGAAGGTACTCATATGGAGAATATGTTTTTATATTATATGTTTTGGAAGAGTGTTCCACAGATATGCAGCAATAAGAGAAAAGGATCTGTCTCCATATGTTTTTGTTTTAGTTTGTTGAACAGAAGGATAATTAAGAGTACTTGACCAGAGGGAAAGGGACAGATTGTATGGTTGTAAGAGTTCACTGATAAACGTGTACCCGTGGGTAGATAGGAGCCTGTCCGTGAAGTGCCTTGAAAGTTAGTGGCAAAAATTTGAACACAATTCGCTCTATAAATGGCAGCCAGTGTAGTTTCTTGGGTACAGGAGTTACGTATGGTAACAGTAATTGAAGCAAAAGCGTCGTCGTTTCTATGAGAAGGTTCAACAACACAAGAACAAGAGGATTTACATGAACATGTGCACGTGTGGCACACCTTAGCAGGTCTAGCATCATCCAAAGCAGACCAAAGCTTAACATCGTTGCCTGCTTCACTGGCAGTTTCAGTAAGACAAGGGGACAAATCACTGAAGCATTTAAGTTCTAAATTCTTCATCTGAAACAAGTTTGAAAATTCTAAACCCAATTCGTCTTCCTTTATTCAAAACAGGTTTAATGCTATTAAAGGAAGGAACATTGGCAGTAACTCTCCCAAATTCAGAAAAAAGTTCTTTTGCTTCTGAAGGACACTGTCATCTGAAAAACAAAAGAAAAATACGCATTTCCATTTTGTCCGACTCCCTTTCTGAATTATATGGACACTTACTTTCATCTTATTGGAGTTAGACTCTCCGGTTTCTTGCCATCATCCCTTCTGCTTCTTTCGTACATCTCCTCCACCTTGACTACCATTCATTCTGTTCTTTCGTCTTTTCCTTTTGCCTCCATTTCTCTTTTCTGCGCCTTCTGTTTGCCAGCTGCTACTGGCTTTGTCTTGTTTTTTTTTCTTTTCAGCTTTTTTTCTGGCTTGGACACCTCTTCTGCTTTTTCTTTAATAATTTTAGGTGGAGTTTTTGCTTCACTGTCCAATCTTTCAATTGAAATTTTATTTTCCTCTTTGACTGCGGTGACTCGTTAGTGTCCAGGTGTGACGTTTGAAAATGTCTGTCCCATTTTCGGATTGTACTTTATACGGAGTGCCTCTTCTGGCGACCCACTGTTCTTTAGATTGGGGTTGGAGGCCACCAATCATTTTTTTGAAATTAGCAGTAGATAGAGAACGCCATTGTGCTTTGGATTGTTGCAGAGTTTCTTCGTTTGTAAATGGTGGAGTTTTGGATTGATGGCTGTCTTCAGTTACAACAGGTGAATTGTAAATGAGCTCTAAAGCTCGGTGGACATGTTTTGCAGTTTCGGACATATTTGTCTGTTTTTTCTTGTTCTCCATGATTGTCTGTGCACATTTTTGGGCACTAGCACCCCTCTACCTTAAACAAGGTTCTACGCCGTTATCAGTGAATATCACTATGGTTTTTTTCAACTTTTCCGCTTGTTGCCCTTGTTGGCCCAATTAAACGAGTTGCAGACTTCTCGTGCTTCCTCTCCTAGTACAATAATGGGTATTGATGACAAAAATAGTGAATTGAAAAGTCTTGGTTCGCAGCCCAGTGACACAATCTGATTGTCTACAACTGCTTTAAATCGCTACAATATCTCCAGCGGCTCTCTACTCTTATTGTATTCGGATGCATTGTTGCTGCAGCCTTGCGAAATGTTTGCTAGGATTACATTTTCGGTGTTTTCCAAAATTTCTGCAATTTCTAGCATAACTGTTCATCTCGCGTAGGTAAATGATGTGATTGTCTCTAACTATATCATAAAGCAACCAACCCACTTTCATAAAGCAACTTGGTGTTGTTAGTACTGATTTATTTCCATGCAAGTTCATTGTTGGTAAGCCACATTTTCTAATGGCAATGTGATCGATCAGTCTTTGAAGGACTCTGACCACTTTAGCATTGGCAATATCTCTGAAATTAGTTGCTGAATGTTGGAGTTCATTGGCTAGCATAGCCTGCATGATTGATTGATTGCAAATGATGGTAAATTTTCTGTGCTGATTCATTTAGATCTATAATGGAAACAGAAAGATCATCAATCTTATCATTCAAAACTTCCAAGATTTCATCGATAATCACTGTGTTTTTCTTCGTAAAATGGGATAAGGCTTAATGGCAGGGTTGGCACGTGAATTTGTCCAACGGAATGCTTCCTCAAAAATGGTGACAGTTTCGCAGTTGCGGTGTCCACATTGTAAACGTATCTAGATGTCTTTTCATCTGAGATAACTATTTGCAACTTTCAATTATATAGTCGAGAGATATAGAAGGCACATTTGTTTAAGCCAAAGTTATCTTGGACTTTAAATTGGTCGTCCCCGTATCGACAGAGTTAGAGTATTCGAACTTCAGTGATACTGTCACCGTAGGTTTTGTTCCTGACCAGCTGACAGATTCTCGTTCAGACTGTAACTTTACTGTAAAATTTTTCTCAATAAAAAGATTTGTATTTGGGACAATAATATCCCTAGCAGAATGGTAATCATGTTTAACAGTTTAAAAGTGTCCTTACTTTTGTGCTTACCAAGCTCAACCTTCTCTGTTCCTTCTTCATCTTCAGTCAAAGGCCTCCAACGATCTTCATTTACAGAACTTAAAAAGTAAAGATAGTTTCGTGATATCATAAACAATAATCGTATCAGGGTTCTAATTTGATCATTTATCGTGTATCAAGTTTTTATGAAATTTCTGAATAAAATACGTTATACACCTTGCATTGTCCTTTTAAAAGTCGAAAGTAAAATTTGCAGTTATGTTTGAATTAATATTCCATAAATAAAGAAAATCCACTGACTGGTTTTGGGTATATACGTAACTAAAATAAAATTTCTCTAATACGTGGGAGCGTACAAGAACATGCGCGATTTATTTAATTTAGAACCTAGTTTTCACATGACTAGGAAACTAGTCCTGGCCACCTTAGTATTTCTCTCGTGAAAACGTGATGTTATGTTAAGGAAACGAATGTTTTTTTGCTCAGTGAATCAAAGTAACCATTCCATTTTCCTTTTGCATCGATTAAATCATACATCTTATAATGACGACTGAGATGGTGCAGCATAAATTGCATTTGGTCATATGTTTGAGAAACAGTGCCTCACCACTCCGAGATTTGCTACAGTGGTATAGGAATTTCACAGCGGCAAAAACACAAGTGTCCGGAATGGGTAAAACAGCTATTTCCACATGTCTACATTTATGGCAGGTAAATTAAAGCTAATGGTTGATAAAGGCGAATTTGATGTAAATAGTATAATGTTAATATTCTTCCATATTACCTATTTGTGTTCCTCTTCCCTTTTCTTTGCTTTCTTCAGTTTGTATTTTTAAGCAAGCCTCCTTTACCCTGTTTTTGATCTTCTGAGTACTTTCACCTTCAATTAAAATAAAAAAACATAAAAGTTAGTAAGACTTTTATAGCTGTGTTTGAAAAAATAACTTCTGATATATAAACATTTTAATATCTTTTATTTGGCTTGAATAGAAGCACAAGTATTGTATCATGGCTTATTGTGCGTCTGAAAGTTTGTCTTTATCCAAAAAGGAAATATTTCCTCACATTTATCTTCCCGTATTTTGATCATTTGTGATAATTTCTGTTGAAATATCTTTAAAATATTGTACAAGTGCCAAGCCTAGAAAATAACTAATAAACTATCACTATTGCCCACTCCTGAAACTCACGGAGAGGCTGGGTCTGTCCACTCAAAACGATCCCAGAAATGCGCTTCAACACGTAAAACAAAAGAATTAGCATTTTAGCGTTGCTTTCTGGGATCGTTTTGGGCAGACAGACCCAGTCTCTGAGATTCAGGAGTGGGCAGTAGCATGCGGGAATTGAATATGTATATTCTCACCTGTGGCTGTGGCTGCACATCGCTGACATCATGGACTTCTTTTAAGTTTAGCATCAACTTGAAGCCGAGCTCGACATGCTAGGCACACTTCTTTTTCTGCTGATGTGCTTCAGGTGTATGTGGAGATCCTTAATTTTTTACCGCTTCATGATACCACACGCCGTGGTTCTGGCAGTTGCACTTACCTGGCAAACCCATCCATTGATTTCGAAGCACGAAATCTTTATTAAAAAAAAACTTAACTATTTTACAAAATTCTAAAAATAATTTACCATATATACAAGATAAAATGGTGAAAACCAGAGCATAAATTTCCAAAGTGACAAATCCAATATGATGGCTCGAGGCGACAGCATGTGAAGAAACAAAGATGCTGCCCTAAACGGATCTCTGCCAAACTTTCAGGAACAAAAAAACAATTGATAATCTACCATATTGAGAGAGAAAAATGTGGACGATCAACTTTTTCGGTGTATTTTTTACAATTTTTTTATTTCAACCAATCAGCATCCTGCAAATTAATTGGATAATCTAATAAGAGCAGACATGTAAAGCGCATGCGTTTCTGTGATGCGGTATACATCTTGCACGGGATCGTTACTTTAGCTAAACCTGCATAAACTTATGCACAGTTTATGTTTGTGCCATAACTATTGACCTTAACAGGGTTGATAGGCAGAGCTCTTATTAAACCACTGCGCCAACTCCTCCACGAAACAGGTAAACAGAAGTGCACCTCGCTGCTTAGGTGAGAGTGAGTGCCCTGACGATTAGTTACTTTAAATTCAAGCACGTATTTCAAAACAATGAGATTAAAGCGATAAAGCTTTTACACTCACCTTGTAGTCGCCTTTCAAGTAGCATTTGGAAAGCTGTAGTTTTTCTTTTTGGGATTTTGTCCAAGTCATCCCGAAGCCTCAGTCTCCAGTCTTTTCTGCAATCTCCTCCAAATCTTCAATTGCTTTTGCCCCGCTTGCGCTGAAGTAGTCCAGGCCTTGAAGGAACTTTCTGATTGATGCTGTGCAAACCCTCAAAATCTCGTATAGCATTGTGCGGGAAAGGAGAGTAAACCCTGTTTCACTAAACATGGTCTATACTGCTCTACAATGCGGGATGGTATAAAGGGCCTTATCACATCAGGGACGATCATGGTCTCCTTGTTAGAGAGCGTTGTCTTCTTTCCCCAAACGGAAGCTTCTGGATCACAGGTGGGCTAGTTATAATGCAAAGGAAGTGCTCCAGTCGCTCACACATCCTTTACTACCTCATCAACATGGGCGTTCCAAGTTAAGTTGTCGCTTATAGTTATGCCTAGTAACTTGGCAAATCTATTTTCTTTGGACTTCTTGACTAGCTAATCCACGTCAATCTGGATTGTTGTCTGTGTTGTTTCCCCTTGCCCTCAATTGGATACGATGGGAAAAAGCCCACTCACACTGCCTTTCTAGAGCCTTGTTCAATTATTCCCTGTAGTTTTTGTTGTCCTTTATAACCTGTTTTTAGTCAAGTGTTTTAATAATATCTTTTGATTTTTCTTTGTGTCTTGTAGTATGCAAGCTGTCCCTCGTTCAAATTTTTCTTATCCATTTTACGTTTTTTGTTAGACTTCATCTTGCCTTCGATAGTACACTTGTTCGCTAGATATCTAGAAGTCCAGTCAGTGTAATGGATAAACCCAATTTAAAAAACTTTGTTTTATTTTATTGCTTGTTAACCGGTGTATGAAGACGAACTGCTGAAACTAATGACATAAAGCACTGTTGAGCGAGTGTGGTTAAAGTCCCCAGTTAGTCCGCTGATGAATAACTCCATCGTCGGCTGCAGCATTACTCGGATTACGCTGTTCGGTCTGCTGGCCCCCTGTTAAAACAAAAAACAAGTATCACTAGCAGGAAAGCATCGGAAGTTGCGCGTTAATCCCTCAGACAGTTGCTTGATTGCTGTTTTCAACTGAAAAAACTCGCCATGGTTGGCTGCAGGTGGCCTTTGGCCCATCCGCACAGGATCACTGGGATTTCGCTGTTGGGTCTGCTGGTATCCTGTTAAAGCAAAAGACAAGTATTACTATCAGGAAAGCATCGGAACTTGCGTGTTAATCCTTCAGACAGTTGCTTGATCGCTGTTGAAAGAGATTCGAGGTTTTAAAGTATTTTTAACTGGAAAAACACACCATGGTCAACTGCTGATGACATTTGCCCAATCCGCACAGAACCACTCAGATTACGATGTGGGGGTCTGCTGGCCTCCTTTTAAAACAAAACAAAAGACAAGTATACTTATCAGAAAAGCGTTGGAAGTTGCGTGTTGATCCCTCAGACAGTTTCTTGATCGCTGTTGAAAGAGATTTGAGGTTTTACAGGTTTATCAACCAAAAAACTAACCATGGTCGGCAGCAGTTGGCCTTTGGCCAATCCGCACAGGATCACTCGGATTACCCTGTTGGGTCTGCTGGTCTCCTGGTCTCCTGTTACCGGTATAGCAAAAGACAAGTATACTTATCAGGAAAGCGTCGGAAGTTGCATATTATTCACGGAGACAATTGCATGATTGCTTCTGAAAGAGACTCGAGGTTTTAAAGGCTTTTTCAACTGAAAAACTCCCCGTGGTCGGCTGTAGGTGGCCTTTGGCCCATCCACACAGGATCACTCGGATTTCGCTGTTGGGTCTGCTGGCCTTCTGTTAAAACAAAAGACAAATGTGACTATCAGGAAAGCGTCGAACGTTGTGTGTTAATCCCTCAGACAGTTGCTTGATTGCTGTTGAAAGAGATTCGAGGTTTTAAAGGTTTTATCAACTGAAAAACTCACTAGCTATCTCAATTTACTTTTGAAAAGCAAAATTTTATCATTTGTGACGTAGGGTTCGTACGGGTCCTTGAAAACCTGGAAAGTCCTGGAAAAACAAAGTCAAAATCCAGGCCTGGAAAATCACTCTTGGTCCTTAAAAGTCCTGGAAATCAGGATATTTTGTGGGCTTTTTTATGAAAAAATTATAATTCTTAAAATTTCTCACGTTTGCCACAAATCTGGTTATCTAAATAGTTTAACAAAACTCTCGCCCCCCTTGAATCGTTTACGGGTCTAGTATTTTAAGGTCATTGCACCATTTTGCAGTGCGCAGCTCTTCTGCGCACGATGGTAAAATTATAACTTTTGAGAGATTTCAATGTTCCTTGACAAAAACTATACAGTTAAATTGACAAGTGGTAAAATTAATTGGAAAGACTAAGGTTTGTTCGATTTAAGCCAACTTTTGTAAAACTCACCCCAGGCTCCCCTCAGAAAATGAGCAAAAAACGCCCATTTTAGCGATATTTCGAACAATATCTCCTAAACAAGCGT
>JAOBRH011199041.1:0-12708 GCA_027575125.1 Umimayanthus parasiticus | reverse complement strand
TAAAAAAGGAAGTTTACCGACTACTTTTTGTGTAAAATGCAGCTGAATACTAGAAATAGGGTGTATTTGAGGGCCTGCCAGGTTGCCATGACAACCAAAGTGTCAGTGAGAGTATAAGAGTTGATAAGTTTAAAGGTTATTGCAACATCGGCTATCAACAAGTAGTAGTAATCTTTTACTACAAACGAGTAATCCTTTCATAAAGTTCAGTTGTAATGGAAAATGGAAAACTGTTTCGAACCACCTTAACTTTGCGGGTTTTGGTGCCAAAATTTTTGTACAGAAATCTGAAAGGTAATTAGCCTGTGAGTTCCCGACAGCCAGGATCACAGATTTATATATTAGTTTTGAGAAACGTAGGAGTATTTTCTTCGGTTACTACGAGCCGAGCTTGCTCAATTGCTGGTTGAAGATGGAACAGTGTTGTCAGGCAACAAGAAGTTAAATTTGGAGGACAAAAAAAATCAGTTGGAATGCATGAACTTTGTCAAGATTTTAGCCATGTTTGTAGCAGGTCGGCAATGTTGTTGTTCCAAACATAAAATCGTTGAAGGTTTGAATTCAGTTCCATATTTCTTTATACCAGATACAACACCAGGAAAAGAAATATATCATTTCCCGGATCTATTCATATATTGTTTATTTTGCAAACGATTGTGTTTCGACTTGAACTGAAAATAGTTGTATCTTTGTCAGTTCAGAGTTAATTTTAACAGTTGAAATAGGCAACTACACAGAAAATAATCGAGCTAAGTGACATTGATTCTTGGTCAGTGATATATATATTGTGGCTACAAATTCTTGTTACTAGTACGGTGTACACATGTGGTATTTCAGGAAGAAAGTAATTACTGTTTTCAGTTGGCTCAAAAATATTTGAAAAACCCAGTGAACTTCATGAACCATTTTATAACACTCATTGTGTATTGCATTTTGTCACTTTTTTCCTTTCCCAGACCCACCCCCTCTGTGCCCCTTCCTCAGACTACCAAAATGACATCCCAGGTCGTGATTAAGTGGGTTGTGCGATGTTGAAATCCCCCCCCCCCCTTTTCAATCTTTTCTGATGTCAGTTTTGGATACTCATGGCCATGTTAACTGATAATTTATTACCACAAAAAATTCTAAAACCAGAATCAAATTGTTCCTTGGGCTCCTACCACCGTATACATGTAGCTTATATTAGAAAAAGGTAATTTTTTTTGGAGAAAAGGGGGTCAAGGTTGCTACAATAGATTGGCTAGAAGAGGGGGAACTAATTTTTTCACAAAGAATTTATGTTGGGGATTATAGCACTGGACGTCCAGATGATGGGCCTTCTTTAATGACACTTGTTTGTCTCGTATGTGAGCAAATCAAAGAACCTTTACATAGCTTTGTAATTCATTAGACTATAGCTGGTATTCATGGTTTGCACATCCTGGAAAATCCTAGAAAAGGCCTTGAAATTTAGAAAACAAAATCCAGGCCTGGAAAATTCAAATTTTGAGAAATGCCCTTGAAAAGTCTTGGGGAAAAAACCCTCCTGCAACCACTAGAAAACTGAAACACATACCATCATGTGCAAAATTTGACAGTGAAGAAAAAATAGTTATTAAATGTTTTTAATGGTTTAAAAATTTTGATTTCATTAGCAATTTTTCTCCATTGCCATTTTGCCAATTCTCCATTTCACCATGTTTTGTTTTGTAAATTACCATAAACTATTGACACCAACTCAGTAGACCCATTCACCCTTGCAGTCGCGGCTAAAGCTGTTGTCAAACAATGTCTACAAAACTGAAGCACTCTAGTTTTTTCGAAAATCATTTTCTATCACTGAAGTTGCCAAATCAACCTTCTATTCCGGAAGAAGTTTCCCAACAGGTCATTGCAAAAAATTTTCATTGCCATCTTTGGTTTCAAAGACCAGATAGTCACATCTTTTAACAATGGGTCTATGCCTTGCTTTGTCCAAATATATGTTCAGTCAGAACTTGTATGAGAATTGACCCACTCAAAACCCAGTTCTTACAGGATTTGGAAGGGGGGGGGGGTCCTGATCCCGCGTTCCTGCTCCTTTTTACCAGAATCCCACATCCCATTTTCTTTTCACATCACTACCCTGCATCCCATGTCCAATTTTGGCAAATCTTGCTTCCTGGAAGCAGTTGAATCCCGAATCCCACGCCATTTTTTTGGTGAAATCCTGGATCCCGAGAATACCCATCCAGACCCCGTTCTTAGTCCATTACTCTCGATTGTTATAAACTAGCACGTGCTTTATAGTCACAACAAATGCTATGTCTAGTATTTGTATATCAGTATATACTTCTAAGTTTGCTCATTGATTACATTTTAAGAAATGATGTCTTGGAAACATCCTTAATTAAAATTACTTGCCACTTTCTGTATCAACCCTGGATATCACAAGCAGAAAAAACATCCCAATAATCTACAAGGTAGTTACATCGTTACTTGCACCCTACATTCACAAGGTAATTTTTGCATCATTGGCCAGTCAAATCTGTATTATGTAAATACAAAAGAAAATACATTTACTTACAGTACTTACTAAGAGAAGGAATGGGGGTGGGGAGGGGCTTGAAAACTGATTTGACGGTTTCATAGTTTGCCTCATCTGAATTACCTCATCTCTAAAGCTTTGAACTATTCAGACCACAGACTGTGTTTAGACCTATCCAAAAAAAATAGTGGAGATGCTTTTGTAACAAAATATTGGAACTCGCTGGAGAAATTAATTTTTGGATAAAGTTTGCATTTCTAGCCTCTACGAGTTTCTGTCAATATTGTTATATAACATTTAACTACATCCACTTGAAAACAGACAGTGTTGTGTCACTGACTGTTCCATACACAATGCCGTAGGCGATGTTGCACTGACGTCATGACGTGCATCAGCCGAGAAACGTGTTATTTCCATGAATCTGTGCAGTATCCACAATGAAGGTTCTTCGCCTTCCCTCAGCTGGGGGGAGGGGGTGGTACTCCCATATATAGGCTATATGGGTATGTGCTGCTGGAAAGGGTATGGTTTTCAAGCTATTTAGTCTGGTAGAGGGTCTAGTAATCATAGAAAATTGGTCTAGAATAGGGTCCCTTTTAACAGGATCACTCGCAAAAATTGAAATCAAGAACAATTAAGCATTTTTACTCTGGTATAGGGTCACAAAATTTGCAAAATTTTCTGGATCCACCCCTGAAGATTATTGTAATGCATTTATTCTTGAGAGAAGAAACCTTTTGCCGTGACACTTGACTGGATGTACTATAAACCACACTGTCTGTGACTGTGTTTGTAAGCATTCAACTTTTGCAGTGAGCTATTTGGGAAAATGTGACAAGAGCCTGGTCTCACAATTCACCGATTTTCAGTTTCACAAACAACTAACTTGTTTACGGTCTAAAAATGTGGTGGGAGCTGCTGGCATTCGACCCGCTGAGCGGTCAGGCTTACGTAACACTGCGGTTCAGTTATGTAATGACGATGCACAAGCTGAGCACGTAGTTCCGGGCTTGAATTTTATTCAACGATTGATGCAGCTTTATTTAAGACCTGTTTTAGCTGATATTTAAGTTTCTGGATTTCCTTGGATTGTCTAAGTAACATTTTAGAGGAACCATATTTTGTTTTTCTTGATTACGCAAAGAACACCCTTGTTTTTCTCTTTTCAAAAAATAGCTTTTGTTCACAAACAAATGACCGTTGCTTCCTGTTTCAGCTGCACTTTGTTTGTTTCTAAAAACAATGCTTTATAAAGCTGTTCAAAGCTAGATTGCCGTGGTAGTAATGACGGATTCTCACGTCGGAGGCGACACATGAGCATCTTGTTTTCTCGCGAATTTTTTTAAAATGGCGAGTTCAGCCTTCATGGGGATGGAGGCCAATCCTTGAACGGCAACCGAGTTTGTCACACTATTACCGGAGCTGAACTTTCGCCTTACCCGTTTATCGTTTGGTCCTCTTTATTTCAACCGTCCGTACGCCCAGATGTCAAGGCAGATTCCACAGGCACCGAGGTTGTGTTTGAGGGTGTCTCTGTGTCCCTACTACTCACTTCCCACTTCTCAATTGGCTGAAGAAAAACGCTTTGGGTATATTCTCGAGTCTTCCGTTCTGGGGGATATCCTACCCAGCGGAGCTGTGCCTTGATGGTCTGGCTTTCCACAGAGCCGTAGGACCTCTTGTCCTGCCATTTTTTACAAAAAGTACCACAGATTGATCTCAAGCAGCGTTGTAGAAATTAGGGACGGACCATTTGACTTTCGAGGGGGGAGGGGTTGGAAGATTTTTTGTAAAAAAATCCTGCGGCACCGAAAAGCAATAAGAAAAAGCATACTCGATAAACTCTGTTTCGACTGGTTAAAAATGTCTTCCTTGTTGTCAGTGGGTGAAAAAAATTCTTCCCCTAACCAGATCTTCCAGCCCTCCCCTATCAAAAGTCAAATTGTCCACCCGAACAGTCGGATCTGGGCCGAGAGCGATTTGTCTTTGTTTTCACTTGGAATTTTCACTGCAATAAATTACCAGTGTTAACGTAAAACTCAAAACTGTGTTTGTTCTTTTTCTTTTATATCCGTCAGTTAAAATGGTCTACCTGTTTGAAATTAGCACCGCATCGGCCACTGGGGTGCGGCGCATGTTCGGGGGTGGTGCTTGTTTAATTTTTGGTCTCACTGGTGCAGCGCTTCATCGGGGCGGCGCTTAATCGAGTAAATACGGTATATGTCGCTATAAAACTACTTGACAAATGTCGAAAGCCGTTTTCACACGGCTCAAACTAACCTGGGTTCGTTAAAACCAACCCGGGTAAGTTTTTTCCTATAAACACTGCAAAACCGGTTTCGACCCGGGTTAAATCTACCCCACCTCCCGAGGTGGGTCGACTCTGGTTGAACCCGGGTTAGTTTGGAAAAGTTTTGTATAAACGAAAACGTAAGTCGAAGTCGGGTTATTTTTGATTTTGCACATGCGCACTCGTGCGTTCGCCGATAGTAAACTTTGCCGCGTGTTCAGCTCTGCGCTTGCGTGTGTAAAACTAACCTGGGTTAGTTTTTGTCGTGTAAACACTGCTAACCCGAGTTAAATGTACCCCCACCTCCTGAGGTGGGTTCGACCCAGGGTTTAGAAAATTGTCGTGTAAACACAAACCTAATACGAATCTAGGGTTAGTTTTGATTTTGCACATGCGCACTTGTTCGTTCACCCATAAAACTTTTCGGCGTGTTTGGCTCTGCGCACGCTTGTAGTTTTACCCGGGTTCGCCTTAGGTTTGTGTGTTATACGCGAGTTTGGTATTTGTCAATGTCAAAGTGAACAAAGTCGGGTCGAACCCGGCTTAGTTTTACCCTGGTCAAACCTGGGTTTGTTTGTGCAGTGTAAACAGGGCTATAGCAGTACCGTGGGAATGTCAATATTCACCTATTTTGGAAAAAGTCACAAAAGCCAAAATATAAACTATGATCAAAACATGCACGGATTCCACAAAAGTTGCTGCTGCAATAGAGGATGAGTTACTTGAAGTCTGCTGAAACGATTTAAGTGGTGCTTCGACACGATGGAGTCGCCGGCGTTCGACCGTTTCAATCGTTTGTTTGCCGGCTTGAATCGGGATTGTTTCTGGGAGACTTGTGGTTTGCTGTTGCAACGCCACAGGCCAATTTGTCGTTTGTTGAATAAACAAATCGCGTGGTTGCCATGGAGTAAATAATAAAATTTCCTTCAAAGATGCGATGAGTACTTCTTTCAAAACCGCCGCACGAAAAGGTGTCATCGTTTATAAGTACTTTTCTCGCTAAGTTTTGTTCCCGTCCCTCTAAAAGCAAGCGGTCGCACTGAAAACACAACCGACAAGGCAAACGATATCGACTCAACGTTTTTCGAAAACATTTAAAGTGACCAGCAGTTTCCAAAAATTTGCTTCTTGCTCCCAGATCGACCTCGTTTGTGACAACTGCGAGACAAGTGAAAAAAAACTATGAATACAAAATTTATCGCCTCAAAACGAAAGAGTGTGGATGCCTTAAGACTAAGCCCACATTGTTTCGGTACAAGTATGTATCGGATAAATCCAAGGATGGAAGAAGATTAGGAATCAAACCCTTCTTCTACTCCACACACAGAATTTCGCGGCACTCAAATGTTATGCGACTTATGCGGAAGCTCTCGCCCCAGGTTAAGCCGTGAGGTGAAAGCGGTTCTTTAACGTGGTGACGGCAGGTTGTCCAAGTCTCGCCGACCAATTCGAGAACCAAATTCATCAGACGTTGGTTCAGGGCTGCGCAATAAACGTCACAACAGCGCGTGAGTTAAAATCGTCTGAGTTACAAAGTGTATCGTATGAATTGGAGCCATATTTAAAGCCATCTAGCGTACAAAAGTAGTGGGTGATTGAACAGATCTAGAGTGCAACTTATGAACTAACAGACTCAATCTTCCCGTACAGCTGTCCAGTGTGAGAGGAAACCGCTGGTCAAGAAAGTGCCGGGCACGGGCTCCAGTCTGCCCGATTCCTTTCCTCCGTCACAACAAAACATTCCTATCCCGACTGAGAGAGACGACAGCGCTTACAGCAGTGACTCCGACCCTTGCTGCGTTATAGCCGCCTCGGGTCCGCCTTCCAGCAGATATGACAGCGTTGAAGCAGCCGTTGACATCCTCGGGCCTGAGCACATGGAGTTCAAACTCAACATGCCAACTTTAAGCGTCTCTTCCATTTCAATGGAATATATCTACGAGCTAGCTACCAGACTCCTCTTCATTTCAGTTGATTGGGCTCGGAGCATCCCTGCGTTCCGTGGGCTGGACCCCAGTGACCAGTTGTCACTCCTTCAGACCACGTGGTCCGATCTGTTCATGCTCGGCGTATCACAGTGCTCGCAGTGCTTCCCCTTGTCCCCACTTTTGACGCTTGCAGCTAGTCAGTTGAAAGGCCAGGACCAAGACAGGAAGCCACCTCGCTTTAGCAGTGACACCACGCTGTTTGAGAGAGTGGTTAATATTAAGGATCTGGTGTTCAGCCTGGAGAGACTCGAGCTGGGACAAGTGGAGTATGCGTATTTGAAAACCATAGTAATATTTAACTCTGGTAAGTACTAGTAACATAACATAACATAACATAACATAACATAACATAACATAAAGAAAGAAACAATATATGTGTTAGGATATATCTGGCTGGATTTTCCAAAAGGTGTCTGCTAAAGCTGCACAAGAAGGGCCTCATTTTGTCGTAAGATCGCCTAACTTCAAACTGCTGTATGCTCTAAAATTGATGCGCTTTTCTTCAAAAGACAGGAAACTTCAAGATCTTACTTTTTCAGCGGAACAATTTTTCCCAAGTAATTTTTCTGTGCTCAGAAAACGTAGTTGAAATGTTGTACTATAGCATGATTTTAACAGCTTTTTCTTGTAATTTCAATTCAGCCTGCACTTTTGAAAAAAACACGCAGTTTCCGGTCTAAATTAATTAGCCACAGTTTAGCGACCCCCTTGGATACCGTGCTGTCTAAAATGCCGAAGATAAGACAATTTTTGTCATACAAATTCTTAACTAACTTACCAGCCGTGTAAATTGGCAAAAAAACGGCAACAAAATCCAAACTATGATGGAGATAGGGCAGATAAACAGTTAGATGGTAACTACACGTGCCTCAATTCTAGATTGCCAGCGCTTAAAGAATCCAAGAGCAGTGGAAAGGCTGCAGGAAAGAGCTCATTGTTCTCTGAAGGAATATGTTGAAAGCAAGAGTCCGCAGAATCCTGGGAGGTTTGCCAAGGTTCTTCTGCGTCTACCAGCTACCAAGAATCTCAGCCCGGATTCAATCGAACAGATATTCTTCGCCCCTCTTATTGGGACAGTAAGGATTGAAAATATCATGGCAAACATCATGAATAACTCCATCACATTCTAGTACATTGGCACACGTACATGTAGTACACAACTATAAAAAGAGTAATTTATTGATACGAAAGAATTGTATATGTAAATATATATGTAAATACAGATATGCAGTTGTACAGAGCAGACAATTTACTTGCAGCGATGTGTTTTTTTAGAACTGGATCAAGAAGTCTGTTCAACGTCCATTTCCGAACAAACGCCTCCACGCAAATATAACCTCTTTAATAGTTTAGAAGTTCAAGAACGAGTAAACCAGAATCATGTTTCGATATTTTGAATTTGGAAATGACTCCAACTTGAGAATAAACGTCACTACTTGACTAAGGTTCAAACGAAACAAATTGTTTCCGTACCATTCAAAACTAACATTAGCCGTTTTCACACGAGAAGATGGACAAATAGTCCAGACGTATAAATCGGCTGACGGTTTTGTCGACTAATGTGAATTCGAGACGGTCAAATCCGCTAGTGTTGTTCGACGTAAATTCGTACTAGGCGGATACTTGACGACGAATTGATATGTTTGAACGCAAAAACGACTGGCACTAGGCCTTGCTCGGCTGCCTCTCTTGAAAACAAGATGTCCGCCGCGAACACGTGCATATGTAGCAGGCTTTTATTTGAAAGAACGATGTGTAGTTTCACAGGCCATTGGCATCCAATTAACAACTCTTAGAAGAGAGAAGGCGTTAAATCCTCTTGAAAACCACGATTTTTTCTTTCATTTTTTTCTGACTTTTCTTCCGCAGCCTTCTTCCATTCCGTTATGTTGACTTTCTAGGATCCCAAAACTGATCGCTTCTTTTGGTTGTTCCATTCCCGCGCGACGGGCAAATCTGCCATTTGTTCGTCTGAGTATGAATTTAGGTCGGACTTTGAACGACTTGTTCGTCTGGACGCATAAGTGGTCTTCGAAAAATCGTCTTTATAAACGGAAAAACAGACGGATATATTCAGACAACTAAGTAGTCTCAAAATCTGTTCGTCCCGTTTTCACACCACACCATTTGTTCCTCCAGACGATTTGTCCGTCCAGACGATTTGTTCGTCTTGCAGTGTGAAAACGGCTAAATTTAAATACTATTTCTTTTGACCCGTCAACTTAGTGCTCGTCATCTAATGGCCAGCTCACTTCATCTATTTTGTTATGCAAGGCGAAAAAATCATCTTAAATGGATGGAGAGCAGCAGGAATAACAGGCATTATTATATACACAAGTCAGTTGCTAATGGCAACGGAGCAGTCTCTGATTGGTTCCTTCACAACTAGGATCTCAGCTAATTTCCTATGTGTAGTGAAATTAAAGATGGCGGCGAGGTTCGCTGAGCCGACCGAGACAGAAATTATCGCTCTTCTTGAAAAAGCAACTCCAGAAAACACAAAAAAGCAACTGTATATGGAGTATATAATAAAACAATTATTCCACTCCCTCTCGTCGTAATGAGTTGATAGCCAACTCAGCGCTCCGCGCCTCGTTGACAATCAGCTCATGTGCGACTCGAGCTCGTGGAATAATTGTTCTAAAATTACCATATTGACAAGTAAACTTGTCAAGGAAAAATTGCTCGTGTAAATGGGGATTTAAGACACAATCCGTCCCTTGACCCATTCACTGACATTGAGATTTGAACTCAGTTTGACCGTCTTGTGGCACGCATTTCACCAGTTACTGCTGTACTGAAATACTTCTATCACTAAACCTTAAAGTTTGCTGCTTGGATGTGTTGTTTCTCTTGCGGAAAGCGCAAAATGGTATATAAAATATAACCTTGTTACTTTTCTACACTGATAAAGTAATGCAAAATGTACTTACAATTAAATGTGAGGTTATGACAACAACAGTTTGCAGTATTTTAACACTGTCGACACCTTTTGACAAGAGGCCCCTGCGGTTCAACAATCTAGCTCCAAAATGTTTGAGAAAAAACAGTCATAGAGTATAATGCGAATGTTTGAAGACCGAGATCAAGACCATGTCATCTTCCATTTTTTGAAAGTCCATCCAGGTTCTGACAGTGCTAAAAAAACTTCGGGTTGTTGTAGTCATAATTTCACATTCATTGCAAGCACATTTTGTATTAGTCTCCGTTAGCTTTTGAAATCTAATTCACCGCTCCAAAATTGAAATTAGGACTGAAACCATCCGCCCAAACGGTCCCAGAAAGCAATGCTACAAATGCTAATTTTACAAGAACGAACATTACACAGTTGTTAGCTGGTGTAAACCGTGATGTGTTCCAGACAGTGGATTTCCTGATTGCGTTGTTTTTTGGATGGGAAAAAGTCGCATGTGTTGTACAAAGACAATTCAGTGTGTTCTGATGGATTGTCCACAACACTCGTTAGAGCACTGCTTTATGGGACTGTTTGGGTGGACGAACCCAGTCCTTCTGTAGTTTTAGGAGTGGCGAATTGAAACGTTTCTGTTTAGTTTTTAACTTTTTTAAAGTAATTTATAATATATGTACAAAGCATTGAGAACTGTTTGAACAAATTTCTTTTATAGAAATGAATATATTTGTTGGTATTAAATTATTCTTACTCTTCTTTTTCTTTGCTTTTCGTTACACTCATATTTGTAAAACAGGTAGCCTGCGCCGGTACCTGGAGGTTTTTTTTATCAGTTTATAGGGGCGAAATATCAGAAACCAGCGACTGGTTCATTACATGAACACGTAACTGCAAGACGACAAAGTCAATATAACACACGGCCAACAGATAAACTATGGTTTATATAAATTCAAGTAAATCTTTACGTATTTGCGAAACAAGTGACTCGAAACGTGCGACCAAACGAGCAAAGATCATTCTAGTTCAACATTTATTCTTTTCTAAGGTTACGATGTCCCCGTAAGTTGGTTACATTCTCTCGAATAACGCTAGCGAATAAAATAATTACCAAACCTTACAACATTTTGGGCTCAAAGACACCTATGATTCGTTATCATTCAAGACTTGGCCGGTCAACATGATATGACCGCCACATCCGAGGTTTACCAGTCATCATTTTCCTCATTTTTGCGGACCTTATTCGCCGCCGGCAGGCCATTATTTTAAGCCTTGTAACTTGATTTTGTAGAAGCAGCATGTGATATGTGTGCCATTGGGTTAAGAATCGCAGTATAAGTCGGTAAAGAGGTATTCAGAAGTGATTATATCTGCATGAGAATACATTTTCAGTGTTTAATTTGGGAGTCCTGCTACCCACAAAGATGACCTCAACCTCTCCGCATCGATTATCATATTCACCGCTCTAGAAGTAAAAATAGGACTGGAACCGTACACCTAAGCGTACCCAGAAAGCAATGCTACAAATGCTAATTTTACATAAACGAACAATACACAGACATTAGCGAGTGCAAACCTTGATGAGATGGAGACAGTGGATTTACTAACTGCATTGTTATTTGGATGGGAACAGTCACGTGTATTGAGCAACAACAATAGCGTCCGGAAGACTGTTAAATATGGATTGTCCAAAACACTCGTTAGAGCACCGCCCTATGGTACTGTTTGGACTGTTTGGATGGATGAACCCAGTCCTTTTGTAGTTTCTTGAGTGGCAAAATACAACTGTCAGTGGTTCTCGGCAGATAAATCAATAATACGACAGTTCTAAGTAATCGACAGCAGAAAAGAACATTGGGTACAGTGGCAAATCAGAAGAGAATGGTTCATCTTTGGTATTTTTTTTCACAAGTTCACATTTTTCAGCCTAACACATTCTTTCCAGGCGGACCATTTCGGACGGTGGCGGGGGGAGGTGCGATCGCACTCTATGCACCCCCTGCCTACGCGCCTGCAAAAACAGATGAGTCTGCAAATGAGTCACCTTTATTGAGGGGATGTACGAAACAAACAATATTTTGTTGAGGGGTACGAAACAAAAATAGCATTTCTATTGCATATGAAAAACTTGATCTAGCAGTTCTAAACTACGAAACTTTCAAAATTTCTGTCCAATTCGCTCGCTTCAGGCAAGCATGTTTGCTAGCCTTGCCTGCCCCTAGTTCAAACTGATTTTGTTTTGATCAGGCAATCGAGTTTACTTCTGGTCACCAGAATACATCAGCCCCGAGTAATTATGAAAATATGAGTCTCTAGAATTGTTAGAAGTTTTGAAACCTTGACATCAGTTTTCTTAACTAAGATGCACTTCTGGTATTTCTAAAGACCCAAATATTTCACAATCTCACAGGGGAGTGTAACTCCTGACTTAATATATAATCCTAAAATGTCTCTCATTGAAATAGTTTCAATAGTCAGTTTCTTTTGTGGCAATATTAATTATTTTTGGGTACTGTATCACAATTAACAGTAATACAAATTCTTGATTTAATTAATAATCTTTAAATAAGCTAAGGTGACATTTTTGCTGTAGCTATACTTTTGGATGAGCCAGTTTTGTCCCAAGGTTAATAACATAAAAGCATTCAGATGGTTGGACTCGGCCATAATTCATAGTAATGTTTTTTCTTTTGTGTATTTTTTTAGGGGAGGGGAGAGGGGTGCGGAGGGGAAAGGGGAGTACTAAACATCTTACTTTTGTCTGGGGTACGACATTTTTGGGGAACCATTTTTGGGGGTGCCAAATTTATTGGTAACTTTTTTCCAATACACCCCCCATAGCACATACTTTATGACCGCTCCCTTAAGTCTACACAGGAGGAATTCTACAGCGAAAAGGAGCACAGTAAGTTGTCACCGCTGTCACACTAGTGTGCGCGGTGCACAGGAGGAATCCCATGGCGGTGGCACATCGGTTGAGTTTTACACTGTCACACTGCTGTCCACACTAATGTCA
>JAOBRH011197930.1:0-12712 GCA_027575125.1 Umimayanthus parasiticus | reverse complement strand
GCAACTGTTTCCAAAAACACTTTAAATGTCAATATATCAATCATGGCAAAAAATAACGGCCTTTACAAATCTTATGATTTAGATTGTACAATGTCAATTTAGTTACATACAAACTAACTACTCAAGAGGTTTGTTACATTCAACCAATATTGCCAACCTCGCTCCTTGAGTAAAATTTGTTACGATCGCGAGTAAATACAATATGCCCCTTTGCTTTCAGCTCTTCTTCACTGAACTGACATCATGTTCCACGATTTCCTTAAAATTTCTCATAAGTAAAAATATCAGAACTGAAAAGAGCTTTGCACTACTACTCCATTTTCCGTTTTCTTCTCACTTTCAACACATATTGTATATGTAAAATACATTCAGCCAACTGTCAAGACTAACATCTGGTTACTACAGTTTTTTATTTGTTTGTTTTTTTTCTCTCACGGTGTGCTTTTCAGTGAGGTCTTAAAATACCGTTGGCTGAGTACCTACTCTTCTGTTTAATATAATCACATGTAAGTATAAATGCTACATGTAATGTAATATACTGTAATAAACTTTAAAGAAATTGAATTGAATTGAATTGAATTCTAACCCAATAGTAGACACAGTACAACGTTGCCCTGATAAAGTAAAACTTCTACCAGTCCTGTCTGCATGTAGTTCTGGTGTTATCGGAAGCCTCTTGTTACTTCTGCAATATTGCACAAAATATTGCGCACAGCAATTTCAAAGGGTGACACACGATGCCGATTTACCCAATGCGGACAATATTGCATGAAATGTTGCACCATGTGTTATGCACGTTCGCGCCACCAAAACTCACGCAAAAAATTGCCAGCTATATTAGATAAACTACCATTGTAAGATATAACAAAAAGCAAGAATTTATAGAAGAAATACATTTTTCAATGACAAAAGATAAGTATCGAAAATTTGTTCTGGTCGAGACAGAGATCCATTAATTTTATAAAGAAACAAAACATGTAAAAAAATGTTCATACGTTTCAGACTTAATAAGAAAAAAAACATTTTAAAGTGAAACATTAAAAGCTCAACGAAAACACAACTAGTACAATTCGTTTGAAGGTCTATATAGCAGTACGTTTTTCTGTGGAGAAATAGAAGGAAATACTTGGAAGAAAATTCATTGGAGAAACAATTGTTTTATATTTAGTTTGCCATGGAGAGCAGATCTGAAAGCGTTTTGAGGCTATATAATTATATATATAATAATATTATAAAATTTATATTCATACATTAGGCGTCTAAAGGAGATTATTTGTGCATACTGTAGCAGAGTTTGATAGCGAAAATAAAATTGTGTTGTGTAATGTTCTTAGAATGTAAAATTGAGCTCAGTAAATTGGTAGCATTAAGAGTAACAACCATAAACCCGTCAATTCGATTTCCTGATAACTGTATTTTTACAACTCTTTAGCTAATATGTGGATATTGTTTACTCATCACTGCCGAATAGGGCCCCATGCTGTTGTTATTATCAACTGTAAGACAAGAACTTGCATCCAATTTTACAAATAACCGTCAAGTCTTCACCGTTCACGGTGTTGACGCCATACTCTTCATTTTTTGTCTTGTTTTGAATAGCATGGATCAGAAAGGATAAAGCTGAGGGCCTTTTCGAAGCTTTTTAAAAAATGTTCCCCTTTTGCATTAATTTAGAAGAATTTTTAGAGTTTTAAGTGTTTGATAAAGACTTGGCCAGATTAGTGCATTGTCGAGAAAATTATTTCAACTGCCTCATTAAACTTCCAGATTGTTCCGTTTTGTTAACGCTGTTAAAATATTTGTGTCTACTTCGATGCGCCGGGTATCTATCAACAACATAAAGAGTAGGAAGATTTAGCACGATTTCACTTGCTTTCGGAGTCTTTACTGACAATAGTCCCTTCGTAGCGATACCGCACAATTGACCAAAACAAAAAGAAAGACTAAAGAAATCAGTTTATATTCAAAGCCTTGGCCTGCGCAAATCAGGCTTAAATCAAATACTGTAAACAAACAATTCGTGAAAACAGTTTGCAAAGCTCGCGTGACATTATATGTAAACTAGCATGGTGCCGCAACCACTGCAAATCTGGGGTCGCGCGGGTCGGTGTAAAAAGGACAATCTTGACGCACGAAATACCTTGATAGAGCAAGAAAGCTTTCATATCTACGTGAATGCAAACATTCAGGGTGAAAAGAAGCTAACAAATTAGACCAAACAAAAATATCTCGTTTGAGTAATTTTGCTGCTTTCATTTACCTACCTCTTTACGACTTTTTCGAGAAGAAAAATAGAACACGCGATGCTTCGCAATTTCTTCACTAACAGCAAAACCGACATGCACGTTTTAGTATGAACAGCGCAACTAGATCGATTGACTTCGCTCGGCAAACTATATGCAAAGTAATATAAATTGATGTCAAACTGACATGATCTGAACAGAACTCTTTCGGAAACCGCTCACATTCACAACATCAATTCCTTAAAATAGCATTTTCAAAAATGTTTTGAAAACGGTTAGTTACGAATTTGAAAATAGTAAAACATTGCATGTGGCACCCAAATTAGCTGTTACCTTCCCCCTGTTGTTATCTTAAGAAATCAGGGAAATTCAGCACCCCATTTTCGCAATTTATTAAGTCAACACGCAAAGGGAAAAAAAAATACCACACTATTTCACGTAGCACGCAGTGAAGCTGTAAACTTAGATAAAACTTTTTGTGTCTGATTAACGCAATGCCCCCAAGTAGAAAAAGTTCACTAAACTTTTGAATTAAAATAGAGCAAATGGAAGGTATTATGCCTGATGGTGAGATAAACAGATCAATGAGCGACAAACCTTAAATGCCCATCCATTGATAGGATGCGCTTCTTCGATATAAACGACGATGAAGTCTGCGGTTTCCGAATAGTCGGTGACTATCTCGCTGAACTTTGGCAGCTGCATCCGAAATCCTGGTCAGCTGCAAGATCCAAAGTTAATGACCAGCGGCCGAGAGCCCTGTGCTAAGTCAAGCAAGTGGCACTGAGTTTTACCATCAGTGGAGATGAGTTTGGGGTTCTCGGCTCTGCCTCCTAGGCTTACTGGTTTAAAATTGTCCATTAGTAGCGAATGTCTCACGTGTTTGTACATTTCCCATGTGAACAACGAGTTCCAGTAGGCATCTCTTGGCAGTCGATTTAATCCAGTGATGCGACCAAAAGCATTTGTGATGTATAAGCTCAGAAAAGGTATTAACAGGAGCACTCTCAGAATCAAAAAAGGTATAAGCAAAGTTATGCTTACGACTGTGGAAAACAATTGCACTTGCGGCGAAGTTGCCATGGTTAGAGCTGCAAGCGTTTGTTGTGTCACCGGTGTAGTAAACCTTTCATTTGCTGCGCTCCGGCCATCACAGCTGCATACTGACAACTGTGGCAAGTTCCAAGGTTCCTTGGTTTTATTTCAATTCCAAACGCCACTAATGTGAGTGACGTTTATGACAGTATTTGCTCAAAAAAGTGTCGGACGTCACCGCAATGAGCGCAGCTAGAATCGCGTGCGTGTTGCAAAACACGCAATATTTATCAATCTTCAATTCGCTTTCTCTAAGAGATGCACGTGCAGTTGTGTACAGAGTGAAACAATTTTAGATTTGCTCCTAGATTGTTTCCATAGAGACTGACAGTAGGGTCGCTCTGTCCGTTGAGCAGTTATGTAGAGACCAATAAATGGTTTTGCGCTCTCGTGAAATGAAATGCGTGAGTAGCACTTGCCGGGTGGCTTTGTTGAGAACTGGTTTGGGCGATTAGCTTGAGACTTCAAGTAGCCGCTGAGTCTACAATTTAGCAGATACGCCCTTCAAAAAGACTGTCTTTGTAAGGAAAATGTGTTTACTCATCGCAATTAAACCTGTTTGGGTGACCTTTCATCAGCTCCGGGACCCTCGTGAGACAAGTCTGCGAACTCACAACACGCGAGCAAAATTTCGAGAACTAAAATTGCGACATGCTGTCTCTTGAGACCTACAACTCGGAACTGGAAATTCTAACTCGTTAATAAACGTATCCATTTAATTTGCATTGGAGTCAGTGTTAAAGAATATTTAAAGTGGAGCCTGAGAGTCCAATTTGAAGTGTTGACACGCACGGATGATAAGGACGCAATGAGCTTACTGGTTTACAAGTCGAGAGACCATTCTAGGTTCGTGATCGGCGACATATTATTTGATGCTAAAACATATGTTACAGTCTAGAGGGATTGATAACTATAACAATAAAGATTTTGGTAAAAACAAATACCTTTTTAACTATTTCGCTGTTATATTTTATTTGCCGTTATTAAAACAGCTAGTGTGACTGTTTTCTGTGATGTTGCGCAGACGGACCCAGTCCAAGAGACGTATTTGATAGAAGACTAGTCGTTTCTATTTTGAAAAGCACTTTTCTTTGCATGTTACCTCCATGTTAGCATTGGCAAAATCTAAGAGAATCTTTCATCGCAAGCACGAGGTGAAAGAACCTATCGAACTCTTGACATTGTATACATTTATCCTTGTTAAGGACATTTTCCTGTTTATTTTAGCCCATGCAAGAGAGGTAGGTAGTTGAGTTGTGGTCTTTGAGTGCAAGTGGTATGACGTTTAGAGTTCGTGATGGCATCATAAACAAAATGACGCAACGATTAACATGCAATCATACTCGGGAGCTTGGCCCACGACCCCAGAAATCCAACCTCGTGACATTCTTTCAAACTTTATTCAGCGAAAGTAACTTGGGGTGTTCCTGCCTCCTTGTAAGCACGGAAATGAACTTTAGATTAAGGTAGTTTCAACAATCTTCAGGTTACAAAATTTTCTGCTAATTTCCCCAATTTAGAAGATTGAAAACACTAAAAAAAGAAGTGCTGTTGATCTAGAGATTGCTTCCTGCACAAAACACGCAATATGGCCGAAAATAAAGAGGACAATTAGACAATCCTGTTTATTTAAAAAACCAGCCATAATCACGCTATGGGGTATATTTAGAAGATCACAATGTATCGTTTGTCGGTGAACAGCTAATGAATCTGTATGCAAGTTGCCAAGTTATATGTCAAATATTATACCCTTTAGCGATAAATAAATTGACTAAACCGGGCATTGTTTGTTAAGCTGCAAACTGAAAATTGAAAACAAAACTCTGTCAAAAGCTATGAATGTTCATAGTTACTTGTCGCGGTATATAGAAGAGGTAAGACCGGTGAAGTATTCATCTTCCGGTTATCTTCAAGACAGGTCCTTGCGGGAGCTTTGTTTGTTCTTCCATATCTTTATCCTGCATAAAAACATGGCCAACATCGACCATCAAGATTCTTTTTTCATCAACTGAACCGATTGTTTTGACTAAGGTGCTGGGATATGCTGACTGAAGCGGATGCACACCAAGAACTTTTCCTCAATAACAAGTGTTTGTTTTCAAGTCTTCCGGCCGTTCCTTCCCCTCTGAAGGTTGAACTTGGCAAAACAAACTGCAAAATGAGAAAAACAGTTCATACCTCTTTTGCTTCTGGAGTTTTTCTGGGGAGATAAAGTTAAGAGCATAAACACAAAATTCATATCGCTTGTTTTGAATACAACATCGGATGTGGCCATTCCAATACTGTACAACAAAAGGTATTTTATTTTCAATTAAAACTTCCTCTCTGGTATCAACCGTTTATAAATAACAAGCTAAAACATTAATTTTTTCATTTCATTTTCTTAGTTAATGACGAGGAAAGTTAATCAATGCCTGTGTATAATAATAAACTTGAGTTACTGTTTTTGGCCTGATAATTACAACAGTATTACATGTGCCAGACGCTCTAGCTCAAAGCCGAAGTGTTCGTGCTAAAATCCTATGGTTTGAATCCAACACGCTGAACTGTAGTTTTAACAGAAAACTGGCACCATAGCCCAGCACAATTTCAAAGCTTGTTACCCATGATTTAATAGAACATCCTGCTAACCATTAGCGTTCCGCTTCGTAACTGAAAACCCTGCTTTGCTAGCTAGTTAACGGCAACAAGGCGTCTTCATTTCCGTCTTTCAAATTTACCCTACATTTTAATTACCGACTCGTGCGACGAATTAACGCCATCTCACTATAGCTGAAGGATTAATTAAGTCTTTAAATTTCTTACCTTGTGTGTGTATATAGTACGAGGATTTTAAAATAATAGAATCTAGAATCTTTCATCGACTTTATTTCAGTCACTTGGCACAACAAGACGCCCTTAGATCATAGTTCGTGTCCGCCTCATCGCGTGCTGCTGGTATTGTAACACATATCAATTCTCGAAAGAGAAGAAGCCGAAAAGTGTCATATCTACTGACACCAGTCGGAACTTTTGCATTGTAGAAGGAAGTATTAAGATAAGAATTGATTTGATAAGACTTTGAGGTAGCTTGCTCATCGGTACGCACATTAATCGCCCACTCAGCCATAATGGCATTAAAGTTGTTACAACTCTCATTACCGCGGTGTCTGGCCATTTGAACCAAGAAAAAATGATTGCACTGTTTTTGAAAATCTGCATTGTTTTCTGAGAGTAGTAAATTTTGGCGAGGTTTTAACCGTTGTACAAGCCCGATCGAGGCAGGCTTTTCAATTTACTATGGAATCAAGGTGACAAAGCCAAAACCCAAATGTCGAAACTTCTGTATTGCAAAAGGAAGTATTTAGTAAGATAAGAATTAAGGTTACAAGGTATCGAATTGGTCAGTTCGCGTTCATCATTATATAAAGGCAATATGGTGAACATCCGCTATCAGTAACAAGAAGAAGAAACTGTGGCCACAAGAATCAAACAAGAAAAACATATAGCACTTAAAAATATACATATATCTATATACATACATGTACATTGATGATAATAGAGTGCATGTTGTCCTATGTCGAACGCCTTTTAGCGCGGCGAGGCTTAGATTTCACTAGTCAGCCAGAGGAGAGCTGTTTAACGATCTAAGTCCAATTTGGCTGAATAAGATAACATTAAGGTTATTTTCATAACAGAGCGGAAAACGGATTCAGGATTCACACATTTTGATGCAGCAACCGGCTTCAGTACATAATCCCACAAAGTAAGTGAGAAAAACGTCTTATTTTCCAAGTTGTTTGTGACGGATTAACAAGTGACGTAATTGTGATCGACTGAGTTCTTGTTGTCTCAAGATATGCATTTTGAAAAATGGCTAAACGGTGGTAGCAGGCTCGAATTCATAGTATATGGATGATTCAAACCAAGTATAGTAAAGTTCCACGGTTATTACACGCGATTTGGAACCAAAAATCAGATCAGATATTGTATAAGACGATTAATTATAACTCCCTCTGCTCAGTCCCCCATTGGATGGCTATATGTATATACAACCCCCTGTTATAATTGCATGTAATAACACTTTTATTGCTAGTATACATCAACAGAAGTAATACTTATTCAGTTAGGAGACACCCAGGAACTACAAATCGGACTTGACTTCAGCATACTTCTCAACAACAAACAAGATAACGAAATCTTGTAAGCATGTTTATAATGTAGGCGCTCCGTCTCTAGTAAGTTTGGACTCCCGGGAAGGCCTTAGCCAACACAACACCAATTGAAATCAATCATCGAGGCCCATACAATGCTGGTACTGCTGAGATGTCCATCACGTAGGAATTTTTCGGTCAGGACTAAACGACTTCCTTATACCTATCCGTTGTTCGCAAGGCTTGTACAGGTCAGTCCATCAGTTCATCAAACTCCCTCCGGCGAGTGGTGGAGAGCGGGCAGAGAAGTAGAGCTACTATATACACATATTCTCGGAATACCCCCAAATACACAACGCCACACACGGATCGCGGTTACAGGCACAAGATAAAGAATTTACTTTTCTTACACTGCTGGCTAAACTGTAAATATAACTATCAACTAAAGATATATGTTAGTCGTGCCCCCAAAGCAATTTCGGGTACTCGTGCGATGTCGACCTTTCATTACTGGGATATAGAACAATTAAACTATTGTGAATATAGTATTTTTCTCAGGATTTGCGAGCTCTATAAAAATTTACTTCCAACTGTGAAAAGAACAAAGTCAACCAATCCTTTTATAGGAATATAATGAAAGAACATTATTTCGATACCTTGATCTATTGAAAACATTTTTAAAAGAGATTCAGGGAGCAAAACTTTTCGATATGCTACTCAGTGCAAGAACTTGCATCTAATGGTTTTGAAATTGATGGTGAAAGTTTTAGTTTTTAATTTTTTAAAGCTCTGTAGTACTCTTAGATTTTTTATCTTATCAAGGTTAAAATTATGCTGAGAATAAGGAATGGGTGGGTTTGGTAAAGATAAGTTAAGGAGGGAAGCGAATACATACTGTATGTGATACAAAAGGGAAAGTCAGAGATAAGAAGGACACTTTGGTTGGGGTTTTACCTTGTTGTGTTCACCCTTGTTTTTCTCTTTAACTAGTACAAGCATAACTGCGGTAGAGTATATAAAGACAATATTCTTAAATCTAGTTATCTATATTTTCCTAAAAATGTGTTTGTAAATGCTGGGGAAAGACTAGAGAAAAGCGTTTGGAACAAGCTAGTGTACTGTCATTCTGCTAAGAGCTCGAGCACACGATGCAAGAACTGCGCGCAAAATCCAGTAGGTAATTTTTGCAACCAATATGGCAAACCCTATAACAAGGTGTCCAACATATATGACGATTGACCGGAAGGTACAAAATAAAATTTGTTTTGATAATTAAGTTGTTGTGCTCACATTTGCAGACGAAAAATCGGACTGTTCTTCTGTACTATTCAGTGCGCAATAATTTTTCAGGAAGACATGCATATGATGCGGTTTTTCAGTTGCCTGTAGTATTGTGTGCACCGTGCACATGTTCTTGTTCTACGACCAATTCTAGTTTTGATTCTGAAGATTCTTATAAGTTTAAGACCTCCACACACGATGCAGCATTGCTTGCATACCTTATAACTTTAAAAGAACGTGAGACTGGAAATGCCCAACATTTGCGAACCTGCTAAGAGCACACTCCAGGATAAGGAAATGCGAAAAGCTTTTATTTTATACACTGCGCAAAACTATGATATGGAAATAATTTGTTTCTCGGCTAATGTTCGTCAGTGTACCATCCTCATAGCGTTGTGCATGTGCAATTTTTCTTGTTCAATTTTTTTTTAAATTTATTATTCTATTGCTTTATTTCCATCCAGAGTATCGAATAACAAAATAGAGAGTGTTTAGGCTTCCGGTGTGCTTCCATGTGCGAATACAAAATAACAAATGTGCACTCAATACTATATAGCTAACAAATATATTTAAGAGCGTGTTAGGAAGGTTTGAGCCGGTTGAAATCCACAGCTGAAATAGTTAAGAAAATTACAACAAAATTCGTGCAATTTGTGTTGGCCTCTGGAATTGTTTCGAATCACACTAATCGTTTCGAAACACACTAAAATACGTGTCATTCATTCGTATTTTGTTAGTAAAGGACCACTTATCTAAAGCTGGCTCACTGTCATTCCACATTAAAAACAACTAAAATAAAATAGCAAAACGTAGATTAAAACACTTGAACAAATAGGTCGTAAAACTTTATGTAGCGACATTCTATTTAGAACAGCACCTTTCTCAAAATAAATTGTTTATTTATATACGCGTGCACATTAATATGCGTTCACGCAATAATTTTAACAATGTTGTCGGTGCATTTGTGACGTATCGTGTTGTTATTTTAAGCCGTTTAGGTTTTGGATTGTTTAAGCAAAACAACTCTTAAAACCAGCTTTCATATTGTTATACTGCTCCAATACTATTTAACATTTTACTTTTGATATACAAGATTTCTATATCAACTTTTTACTTTGCAATTTTCTGGATGCAATTAATTTCTATAAATCTTTGTTCCTCTAGGAAGAGGATGTTTCCATTTCCAGAAATAAAAGTTATGGTTTTTCTGTATCTACATCCCGGCTTTGGAACATTATTGCTCTGTCCTTTTATAGATAATTGTGATTCTTTTATCGTTAAGAAACGTTTGCCAACATATTCATTTGGGAAATATTTAGAGTTTTAGCTTTGCTTTATATTCTCCTTCTCTTATGCCATCTTTGATATTTCATACTATTCTAAAGCACTTTTGAACATTTTCGATTAAAAGCGCTACAGAAATTTCTAATTGATATTAATTGTTTTAAGAATACAATATTTTAAATATTTCCTAGGTACCTTTGCCCAGCACGAAAGCACGATTCCATCCAAAACTTCACGTGATCTTGTCATACTATCCGCCTATTCTTAATTGCACACGACATATATACTGTTGTGACGCTTCTTTGATTTGAGATCAAAATAGAAACCCACGGAAGTATTTTTCTAAGTTTTAAAAACGTTTTGAAAGATAATCTTTTGTCATCAGAACAGACTGGAAGTACTAAGGCAGTCATTGTAGTACAAGGCTACAAACTGAGGGGGGGAAACTACGACTTGTTCACTACCAGCAAAAAACACGCTCCCAATAGATTAGACAGCAAATGAACAAAATGTAAACAAGAATCTCCCACATGTTTAGTTTGCATGGACAATCACGAAACGAAGAACGTCATTATTTTTAGGGCTACGTTTGTCTGAAATAGTGTTAGACAATCAGTTTCTATTGTCAATCTAGTACTTCATTACATTGTCTTGAAGAAAGAAAAATTCTAAGTTTTCAGCCTCTTGAAGTAGTGATCGCGTGACCTGAACTATTTCAAAAACACGCTATTTGCGCAGCTATCATTTGTAAATGTTAAAAATACTCCACAACAGAAAGGTAGTTAAAGCAGAGAAAATATGATCTGGAAACAATTTAAATTTTCTAACAATATCTCGCAAAAAGAAAAACATTTTTCTAAAAAAAGACCCGGAAGATTTCTGTGTCAAGGGCCTGCGTAAAAAGAAGATCGACTAGGGTCAATGACAGCTCGTATTTACTATAAAAAAAAACTGTGGTCTTATAATGCACAGTATATTGCTGTTTGGGGGGCTAATTAATTGTTGTGGTTATGCTACGAATTCTTTTGAATCCAGTCCAAGATGTTTTGCAACTAAAAGGTTGAATATTCATGGTCTCCCAAGAGTTATTCTGGCAAGAGTCGAGTTATCACTTCCTGCCCGACAGCGTTTACATGCAGCTGGAAAAGGCGACTTTAACACCGACAAAACACCCACCCCCAAGCTGGTAAATCTTTGCACAGAGGAAACTCGAGTTCCCCCGTCTTGTCTGTTGGTAAGATGTCATCAAATAAAAGAACAGTTGCATGCGTGCCATAGTATTCGTATCTGATCACATTGTAACTAGGTCTAGAACCAAAATAGTCAAAAGAAACAGCAGTTAGCTTACTTGATAGCAACCGATGGATTACTATATTACATTAGTTCAACGCTTTGCTCATCACATACCTGGAAATCTAAAAATCGATAGTCCATTGGGCGAAGAAAGTCCAAGGCCGAGAGAAGAGTCAAGATCATGGCCGATCATGAGAAGAGAGAAAAGACTCGTTTTTTCCTCCTTCTTCTCTTTTCCGCTTCAAATTTATCCTGCTTCGCATTTCCCTTTGGGAACTGGGAGCGATTTAAGAAAATGTGTAGCTAAATTTGTTCGAACTCACTTGAAAAGAGAATGGTATCTTAAGTTTAAAAAAATGAAAACGTCGTCAGTTAGTCTCTTTATTTATGGCTTTCTTGAAGAAACGATAATTCTTGATCTTTGTTCAGAAAACAATGTGAAGATTACGGTATGGTGCATGGAGAGCTGAGGAATTTGTTTCAGCTTTATCCTTCGCAAAGGAAGTAATATTCAAGAACTGACCTTCTTCAGTTCAAACTTCTGTCAATAATAGCAGTTTTAAACTATACAACAATTCCACAGCTAATGTTTTCATTTTTTCATTGACTTGAAAACAGAGCATGAATTCAGGCGAAGTTATTTGCAACTTCACCTTAATCTTAACAGAACAGTTCTTAGTTTTTCCTCCCTTATTAATGTTCTAGTACGAGGGTCTACGAGCGACATATAACGAAATACGTGAGGTGAGATTTTGAATGGCATTTCGCAGCGTTTCTAATCAGTTACCACATGCAAGGAAAAGAAAACTCAGTGTTCTGGGGTTCGAAGCTTATTGCATAAATATAATCATTACCGAAGGTTTTCTTCAGTGCTGGATAATAAAACATATGCGGAACAGATTTTGTGGGAAAAATCAGTTCAATTACAACCTGCAGAACAAACTGCAAAACTCAATAGAGTTCTAGGAGATGAAGCTTGGTGTATTCGTGTCGATTCATAACAAGTTGATTGCCCACGTACAATAACAGATAAATATAGGTTGTCATAAACAAAAGGACCAAAATGTAAACAGAGTTTTTAATAAAGTTTACTTAGCATGAACGATCACGAAATGGAAAACTCGGCTTCAATCCTGAGGTTTCTGTCCTATGCATGTATTTTCGTACGTTAGCACTCTTTCACTGCAGAACTTGTACTCCTGTTTTTGAAGAAGGAATGCTACCGTTTTTAAGTTTCAAAGCATTCGTCGCGTGACCCGGTTGTTTTAATAAATAATCCACATAGCAAAGGTTCTATAAACAAGAATTTCTGTTTCTGTTTATTACTCAGTTAGAGCTAGGTTGCATTATACTGAGGCGGTACTTAGGTAATTTATAGTAAAA
>JAOBRH011192375.1:0-12747 GCA_027575125.1 Umimayanthus parasiticus | reverse complement strand
GAGCTGCGGCATTCTGAACGCGCTGTAGTTTATTAAGTTCAGTAACTGGTAGGCCATAAAGGATTGAATTGTATGAGTCAAGCTTTGATGATGTAGCGATGAATCAATCATTCGGCGTATTTTAATATGGATGGTTTGCACTCAGCTGAACCAGTAATAATGAAACAACAGCCACCACGCGGTTCAGTAGCACATTAGGCTATTTCTATGACTTTATTGTTTCTTCGTATTTGAGCACGTAAAAACTGTAATAAATCACAACAACACACAAATCAGCTATACTGTACTTTGCAAGAACTACGATTGTAATATAGAACATCTCAAACAATGGAAATCAGGTACAAGAACGAGTAAAAACTATGGCTACTATTATTTAGCTAGTACTGCATATTTCTTCTTCTGTCAGTTGTGTTTAAGAAAATTCAACCGGCCAAAGCAGTGATTATCTAAACTGGAATCCTTTAAAGTATAAACAAAAAGAGAAGCGAAATGTGTTTAGATACACCTCTATCCTGGATTGAAAAGATTGATCAACGGTATGAGGATATTGGATGATGAACTCTCACACGAGGGTGCTCGACGATGGTGAAATCGAAAACTAAATTCCTTTGGCGTAAACCACGCGTTGTACAGTACTATTTATCATTAACTATTAAGTATAAGTAAATGATTATTTGTTTAACCAGTAGAAAACAATCAGTCAGGAATCAAAGTAGACAAACGAAAATTGAAATCTAAATTAATTCAAACTACGTTACAAGTAGTGTCCATCATTAGTTGTCAATTCATCCCATATTTAAGATAATCACTCATATAAGTCAACTGAGAGAATTCAATAAACTGGCTAGCTTCAATCCAACATGGCGTCTTCCGTCATCTAATCTTCTCAGCAAAGCCCATTTGCGCTATCAAATGGCCTTTTGGTAGATTAGATTTCAAGGCTTTTAGCTGGTTATACTGCACTTTGATGCGACTGGCGTGAGCTTCGAATTCCTGGAATTCCTCCTTGTAAGCTTTTATTGTAAAGGCTGGCTTATCCAATTCAGTCGACACGATTTTCAATTTCTTCTTCACTTCAACCTCTACCCTTACTCTCTATATTCGGATAATAGGGATGATCGTCGTATTTTTTAGATATTGTAATCGGCGATTTAGTATTTTTTAGGGGTTGTTCAAGCGAAATCTATTAGAATAATAAAACCTGTATTTGTTAGGGTATAAAAAATTTGAGTTATGGGTACAGCTCTTTTGAATACATTTCTTTAATGAACTCCGGATTATTGGTGTTTTTTAAGTTAATTTTTGAACAGGGGTATGGTTTAGGGTGTGAAAATTTTTGTGGCTTGGTATTTATAGGGTAGTTTTTTAGGATTTCCGATGGTCATTCCTATGCTTTTTACCCCAGAATATCCCCCTGCGATCTAGGTTGCCTGGTTATGTGCGAAGACAATCCTGAATGCGTTGTGTGGTTAACCTCGCAACATACAGTACAAAATCCCTTTCCACCTTTCTCATAGACAGAATGGCAATACTGGCTCCAACTGAGATTGTAAACTTCTTTCTTCGTAAACTTTCCTTTTCAAGTTCTCATTTTGTAACTAAAACCATCTGTATAAAATTCCTTGTAAGTACTGGGACTGCAAATTGGAAATGAATGGTTAGTTGGGAGGTCTGTAGGCAGGGGTGTGTGCATGCTCCCCGCCCCAAGAGCCAAAAAGATTTGCCTGATGGAACGTAAGTTTCATCTTTATTTTGCAGGAGGTAACTATTATATTTACTTCAGTTAAAATATTGGGTTTCTTAAAATTTAAGTGTAAAAATCGTTGAACATTCAACAGCAGAAAAGTACACTTTGGCATATCTTTTATCAATCTGGTGACTCTGAAAGGAGCTGTTTTTGGTGGCTTTCAACTACAGCTGGAATAGTTTGTTGATAACATGGTTGTTGTACTTTGTTCACGCCTCTGGATTGACTTGCTCACGCCGAAACTTCTTGATTCTGTTCACAAGCTCTTGTTTGGTCAAAGGCGTGACACAGGCTCTGATAAAACCGTTAATTCATGCTATAGGTTCTCAATGGATTGAGATCGGGACTCTCTGGAGGCGTTCTCCACTGTTTATTTTGAATTTCTGGAAGAATTCTTGGGCTTTGTTAGATGTGTACTTGAAGCTGTTCAAATTTATTAATCGGTGGTCTGGAAGCTTGTTTTGGACAAAAGGAAGCAAGCTGGTTTTCAGAACTTCACAGTAAAACTTCATCACCCTTAAAAAATTCATATATCAGACGGCCCGTGTTCGCAGATGGGATTTCAGACGTGGATAGACACTGGGATGTTTGGGTTTTTGGGTTTCTTCTTCTTGGCTTCCCCTAGTTTTCTAAAACAGAAGCATCTGAACCTCTTAGCTTCGGTTGTCGACTCATCAGTAAATATGACATCAAAATATCGTTATTCTGGTCCGGCACTTTTTTGGCAAAGTACAACTTCTGGGTTGTTGTTTTCTCTAATTGACTGGTCGTACCCTGCCCTGTAATTGTCCAAACGTTTTTTGATGCAATTTTTGGATGGTTGAAGAACAACCAATAGTCTTTTTTTAACTTCTTTTTAAAGCTCCTTGCTTGTCTTCTTGCCTTCTGCTCTCATCTGTTTTTAAATCGCTTCCGTCACTTTAAATGGTCTGTTACATCTTTCTTTCAAGTCTTTTGTCAGTTGCCTAATGGTAGTTTCTTGTGCACAGTTTATTTGTTACTGTGCTTGTTGCCCAGTAGTGATTTCAAAGAACCTTCTAAAGTCATCTAATATAAGAACTGAAGTGATTACTTACTTGCCTTTTCACATGAAAGAATACAAACAAACAAATGATTGAAAATAAAATAAACAAAAGTTGTTGATTGGCAAACAGTAGCTTCATTCGTCTTTCAGAAATCACATGGCTGGCCATTTATCTCTTGATAGTGCGTATATACCTCTCCTTTCTCTCAGTACATGTTTTTTTGAAAAATGGTCATGCCCTGGCACAGCTGTGAAACCGGTCTTTGTAGGGACTACTGGCTCAAAAGGATTTATAATTTTTTGGCAGAATACTATTTGAAAATACTCTGTATGTACCCTTTGGGTTGGGGAACCATCCCAGGTCTTCCTCTCTCCACTTCTCTGCCTCTTAACTGGTACTGCCATTTGCTCCCGTTGCCGCACTTAATTTATCTTCTTGTTGCTTCAAGGCAGAGTCAGAGGAGCAAGAATCCTTTTTCAAATGGCAGGTTGGCAAACAACCATAGTATCCGCAATTTACTCCATCTGACCTCATAAAATCATCGCATTCACTGCAAGCACATTTCCTCTTTCTATGCTATTCCTATCAATCTGACACTGATAGCAAGCTGTTCGGAGTTGGACACATCAGTGGCCTCATCAGCAATGACTGCGTAGAGTTGGGCTTCCCTTATGCCCTTCAGGATCGAGCCTCTGATCAGATCTCCGCAGACTGTAATCAGCTCATTCTGACTAGTCTTGCTTGTGTATCTGGCGTTCCCAGCGCATGAATTGAGTTGGTTCTCAAGGATCAAATCTCCTCCACGTGCCCTGTACTGTAGCAGCGCCAGAAAGTTACTGTGGTTTTTGTTGGGTTCATTGGCCACGTCACTGCTGTCATCTCGATGACCACAAAGTGTTATTCCTTGCCTCCCACACGTCAGGATTGCGTCAGCAATAGAAGTGAGCTTACTTCGGTTTTCCTTGACTTGCTTTGCTCTTGAAGAATCGATACGTTGGTTCACTGGCTGTGCTTTACCTGATATGGTTTGAAGGAAGTTGTCGGCGAATTCTGCCGCCCGTGCATGGTGCTGACTCTTGCTGAAGTGGGGATGCAGCTTTCCTGTCTGGCCAGTTGCCTTCTTCCAGTTGGTCAAGGGGACTGTACGTGTAACCAGAACGCCAAATTCGTTTATTCGTGAGTCGTGGTTTTCTGCAAGAAGTACACAGTACTTACAGTATGCCCCACGGTCTTTCTCCAAATACACAAGCCCATTGAGTTCTAAACGAACCAAAAATGATCCTGTTACTTTTCCGTTTTACATCCAGATTTAGAAAACGGTCCTCAGCCAATCAGAGCGCGCGTTTTACTGAATCTATTTTCTAATAACACATTTTAAAAACCTTTTAGTAAAAAAATGATATAATTATATATACAGTATCGAATTCTACATGAATTAGTATAAATTAAATAGTATGAAAACAACTGAGCAGGTAACTGAACCGATCTTTATATCTTATTTACACCTTCCTCACCTGCAAACTGTAATCGAATGATAGGTTCCTCTTCATTTCACATCTAGCCAGTACTCCAGATTTTTTCCGATTTTTCTTCTGCAGCCATCTCCTTTTGGTGCCTTTAGAAAAGAAAATACGAACTTTCTAAAATTAAATTGTTTCACTAAGATAAACCTTTAGAACCATACATACATGTCAGTGCATTAATTCAAAATAATTTTTACAAAAGTCTTGAGTAAATAATTATACATTATTAGATCATCTGCTAATAGCACGGCAGGGATAACATTGTGAACATGTGCTAAATAATGACTATAGCCTTAATCCCTATTTCTGTATTTTGCCTTTTGCTCTCTTTCTTGATTTTAGTTAATGAAGGCAACCCACTCCCTGATACCATCTTTAATTCATGGTAGACAGCATCTAAATAGACAAAATAGTAAATATATGAACAAACCAACCCTACAAACAGAACGTTGTGTAAAATAAACTTATTGGAAATTAACTTCTGTTTCAACAGATGAGATTCAAACCCACAGTGAATACTCTGCATGTGTGACGACCATTGCGCAACCGTAACAACCTTGCTCATTAAGTAGCTACTTGGATTTGTTGTTCTGAATGTGGGGTTCCCTGAACAATGTGACTTTCTAAAACCATGGCTAAATGGACTTGCAACATAATGCAAGTCAGTGCAGGTTTTGATCTTCAAATATTTTTTGTTCAACTTGTGCTTTGTTTGGCCACTGACTTGCATGAAGTTGAGACAAACTCGTTTTGTGAGATCGAATGACGAAGAACTTGAATTTACTAAATGTCTTGTATTCAGTGTTGAACTTGTTCAAAATCATCGCAAGTCAATGCATTCAAGTAAATGAAAGTCCTTACACGTTGGTGGCTACATGAAGCGTAAGTCCATACAAGTACAAACTGGCATGGACTTGAATCTCCAATTTGGCAGGGATTTAAGATACAAAAATAATTAATGAAATTTTTGTAATAATACAAACAACTGAGGAAGGTCTTGTCTTTTGTATACTGTGTTTTTCTTACTCTAGTTATCTCCTCTGCATCATCATTTTTCTCTTTGTTATCTTGCAATTGGTCCATTTTCAATGTTACTTTTGATTCACCACCAACAGAGAATTTGGCCTGTGAAAAAAATCACATAAGCTCCTTTACAGAAAAGATTAGTTGGGGCATATATATATGATTTTCTGTTTGTTTTCTTCCTGGTGTTTGCCTCAATTATTCAAAGGGAATTTTCAGTGGCAGATCCAAGGGGCTACAAAGGGGCCAGTGCCCCCTCTACCCTTCCGAGTGTGAAATAAAAAAGTACCTGCTTGAGCAAATCGGAATTCAATTTCAACTTTTTCTGCATTTTCTGACACTTCCTCCACAGATACGTAAAACAATGTGGCTATTCACACTACCTATTAGTAGTAATACTGTTAAATCTTGAAAAGAACCCTATTATTTTTTTTAGGCCCATTGGGTTGGCTTATCATGAATTATCATGGTAAAATGGGCTTTTTTAGTTTACTTTTGCTTTTCAAGTTTGCTACTTGCTCCGATTAATCTCACTGGGCTTCTTTTTTGAGATTTTACAGTACAAGCATACTGCATACCCTCTATCAACCGTCTATCAAGTCTAAGTAGTTAGACTCCTATGCTTTAAAATCGTTTTAGTTGTTCTGATTCGGTCATTACGAACCATGTATTTTGTTTATTAGCACATGCATGAACACGTTGTTCAGACTTGACAGTACGTTTATAGCCAGTCTAACCTTGCGACAACTGAGTTGCTGTACGTTTTGTTTTGGTTTTTACTTTACTGATGCTGCTTACAAAATTGTATAAACACGGAGTTAAATTGAGGGTGCAATGTTACACAATGTACTGTCTCATCCTTTTCTTCCATGATGTCATTGCAGCGTTGTTCTTCAGCAGTTGTGTTCTTGTCCCTTTACCACGTTCTTTAGCGAGCAATTGGTGCACTTACACCTACAAACGACACATTTAGAATGATCGTGACGTCACACATGAAAGCTGATGTACTCCTACTCCATCCTCACCTTTAATTTCTAGTATCAACATAAATGACAATACCGTATTTTTAAACAATTACTCTGATGATTTTAACGGTACAGTTTCATGTGTCCATCCACATGGCAGGAATACTGTTCAATGGAACATGATGGGCATTTTGACCGGTCTTGATGAGCAAGCATCTGCATTTCAATCTGGCAAAATTTCCACTCTTTGAAAGAATCCCCAAATGTATTGGCATTATGGTGGAGGCCTGAAAGGGAGAGACATATAAAAACATAAATATTCACTAAAAATAATTATCATTACCATAGTCATCATCACCATCACTGGCAATCACTGCTACCATCATCATGTTCGTCATCATCATTATTATTTATTATCATCATCGTCAGATATAATTATCACAACCTTTAACAATAAAATGTGTGTTAATTGTTTTAACATTAATTTTTTAAACTGAGTGATATTTATTTTCATGATAAAGTGCAATGGAAATAACCTGCTCGTCCTCTAGCTGATGAAAACTCCTCCAGTACTCCGACAAAAGACTTCTCTGACGTTCCAGGCTGTTGCTTTTGTAGAAAATCCCAAAGTCTGAACACATCCTCGTGAAATATGTAGGTTGGGTTTGATGGGCTTGTTCCTGGTAGGAGAACAGCACTGCATTTCATGCACTTCATTCTACAGCCATCTAAATCAAAGCGACCTGCATGAGAGAAGAAAGTTGTAGTACTATCAGATACACGGGTAGTAGTGTGTGTGTGTGTGTGTGTATGTATATATATATATATATACACACACTACTATGTACATGACTGCGTGCAAGCATGTGCCTTAATGTGTGATTGCATTCGTGCTTATTCGCGAAGAGCTGGTTTTCCCTCTAAAACTTACATTATTTACAAACGCCAAGCATAACCAACAATTGTTTATGAATGTTTTCAACATATACAATGCACCATGTATTTCCAATACAGTACGCACGACTTAAACGAGGTAATCTAAAAAAGAACTTCTAAGTAAATACTGTTCTTGCTTTCTATGCTTCTATGCTCAAATATATAATTATAGTACATTTTTCTTTCCTTCATTTCCGTAATAAGATTTATCTGCTACTTTAATTGTTAGCCATATATTTGTGTTACATGTACATGTTGTGTCTGCCTGTTGTTTGTGTGTGTTTCCGACCTATTATTTTAAATTAATTCAATGTAATCCTTTAACTTTATAGTTATTTTTGGAAGCCAAACCCCTTAGTATTTCTTCTATTGATCTTTGTCTTACTAATATTGTATCGATCAAAAGGTTAAATGAAGTTGTTGTTGTATGCTTGTGCAAAGCGTCATGGGAGGTTTAGTTGTCCGATATTTGTCATTTGTTCATCCAAAGTGGCATAGATAAACTCGAGTGTTTTTAAAAATTGTTGAAACAATAACTTAGCATGTATACTTTTCTAACATTAGCCACAGAAGCGTTTGAGTTTACATTTAAACGGATTTTAACAACATACTGGAAGTGCAACAGTTTAGTCCCCAGAACTGTTACCGCAAGAATTGAAGCATGCATGTATAAATAATCAACATATTAATTGTTATACATCATACAAAACTAATAAAAGTTCTCAGGTCGTGAACTCCGTAGCTTTTTAAATATACTTTTTATCAGAGTGATTCTTCAATTTTGATTTCATTTCACATGTACATCAAATAGAATAAAGGTAATACAGCCAGACACGTACTGCATTTTAAAATATACGGAAAAACCTTTCCCTATTTCAAAAATTTGAAAGAGATTCCTGACTTATCAGTTAATTTGTATTTTTTTTTATTGGTCGAGCGATTTCATTTAGACATGCTGATCGCCTGCACACAATATTTTGGCGCGAAATTTACATAAATATACTTCCGGCTGTTTTTGATTGGTTTTAAAAATTGACAGGTACATGTTACAGTTACAGAAAGGACGTATGCCACAACCTTGTTTGTTTCTCTCTTTTTTCTGCGTCAAGCATACAAATGTCTGAATACATTCACAACAAAAACTCGACTTGGAAAAACTTAAGTATTATTTACCTCTCCAAAACTGTTTGGGCCTTTCGGTAACTGACTTCCCCAAGGTCTTTAATCAGCATCATGCGGGGGAGCACTCTTCACCATGAACACCTTTCATCTTGAATGAATCTGTAGTCAAAATACAGTCGTACAGCCCTCGAGTTCTTGAATGAGCCGGCAATGGCCAACCAGACATTTGCTGTGTAACCGTTATCCTTGGACAATCCACAAATACTCTCAAGCCCAGCTGAAAGACAAACTAGTACTTGTCTGTGGTGTTTGGTGGCATCGGTCTGTACAGGAACAGAAGGGATGTTTTGGGTGAATGTCGACTATGGCAGTACACATATGCTAGGCAGTACTGGTTTCTGTTGATGTTGGGTGTCTGGATGTGTGTATGAAGTGACAATCCTTCTGTTATGCTATGCATCTTCTGGTGTTCCTTCTCCAATTCATCTGTTTTTGTTTCCTGCTCTTTCTGTTTGGCTCCCAGTTCTGTATTTTTTGTTTCAATTTATGTTGTCAAATTTGTCTACAGGGGGTGGGGTGGGGGTGGACAACCAGTCAGATTTTAGACAAACCCTGAAGCGAATCACCAAACTATGTCAGGCAGCCAAGAAGTTCTAGAAAGTTAAAAATTATGTCTAGGAATGATATAATATTATTTTACTTCCATGATTTAACTGTTGTACTAATATTTTGTCTAATTGATATTGTGAATAGTTAGCTTGCAATATATATCTGGTATATTAAATATTTGTAATTTTTACATGTATCAAGTTGGCACTGAAAATCACTTTTGGCGATGAAGGTTTCTAAATAAAGTTTGTTATGAAAATGCAATGTCCATAGTGTCTGTGTGCGCACGTGTGTATGTGTTTTTTGGGGGTGGGTTGGGGGTAGGGGGTAGAAGTTAAAAATGAGTTTGGACACCACAGAAAACCATAGGTTGGAAACATAATAATCCACAAGTGATTATTGGTTTAAATACGTTTCACTTTTAAAACCATAACTTTTTTTCTCTTCCATTTCCTTTTCCAGCTCTTTGATCTGGCGTTTCAGTTTTTCCTCTGTCTCGGAATCAGGATGGGGTCGATCAGGTATAGGCAATGTTTCACAGAAAATTTAAAATAAATGTTGGGAAAAAGTGATATGGATTTGAAATTAATTTCTTGAAAATATTTTCAATTACTTTTCTTGGCACTGGAGGTTTGTTGGGCCTGTGTAATTTTGTTTTTGTTGTCCTTTTGTAAATGACTTCTGCATATTTTGGTACACACAGTTTTCCTCGCCCTCATCACATTGTTGAACACGGGGAACTGGTGCAAACAAAGCAATGTTTACATTTGTCACAAGATCTGTGTAAAAAAATGTTGGAAACCAATTCCAAGGTGAAGCTTCATGTGCTGAACAGAATGACGGAAATCTTTCCCGCCGTTTCAGTCGTATGCGTCCAATTGCTAATTTTGTGCCCAGATCTTGTTTTCTCCGTTTAATGTCGCGATTTTTTCGAAGCAATTTATTTCATAATATAAAATTTGATATCTTCAGCAGTTCAAACTTAGAAAGATGAAGACGTTTTATTAGCAGAAACATCCCATGTCGATTTCATGCATGACAGACAACTGTTAAATTTTTTCAAAGCAAAGGTATGTCAGATTGTTTTCTTTCGATTTATTTTTGGGACAAATATTTTTTGCAATTTTTTTTGGTGATTGTTATCATAACTCGTGTAACAAAAAGCTAAGCACACATATTAAAGGAGGTTGATTTTATTGGTTGTTTATGAGCTTGTTTAAATGCGAGAGGCACGTGCAGTTAAAAACTTGGAGAACAAAAATACGTCAGAACAGTTTTCGACTTACACTTCATATATTTTTATTCTTCGTTTACTTGAGTTTCAGAAAAAGTATCAAGCTACAAACGGATTATGTCCTTAAATCTTGTGTATTTTTACACTGCTCTCGATCTGTATTTTGTGTTCATTTCGCTGCATTACTGAAGAAAATGGATTTTGACAAGAAGAAAAGTTCTGATTACTTTTTCTTTACTGAAAATACCTTTTGATTAAATCAATCAGACATTGGTTTTGTGTTGTTAAGGACTGCAAAAACCTTACAATTTTTTCACAATTTTAACAAATTTTCTGATCAAAATTATTCCAGAACAAACCGGAACTTGCTGCGCATGTGCAGCGGTTCTTAAGAGATGTCATGGTGCTCAAGTTATTTCAGTGTCAAAACTTCAAAAATTGGTTATTTCATTTCGCTGTTTTAACCTCTGGTTTGTGAAAACCTATTCATTTCACAGTCGAAACGTTTCAGGCAATCCAGTAAGATTTTATTGAATTTCCGAAAAATTGGTTTTTAAAGAGCTACGTACTTACCGTGCTACCGGGTCTGTTTGACTATATCTATGTCCGTATATGTCTGGTAACTGTTGGCTACCAGTTTCAATAATTGTTTTACAAAACAAACACACCTGCAGGTACACTACCATATTCAAGCTTCAAGTCTATTTATTTGCCAACAAAGTAATTAAAATATTCACAAAGCTGTAGTGTGGAATGGAAAGTGTGACCATAGGAAACTGCAAGGCTTATACAAGTTGGCCCCCCTCACGTGTTTCAAGACTAATAAAGTGTAACAGGAATAGAGGTATGGGTGGCTACTACAAAAATGGAATGTGCGAGATGTTAGTCAAGAAAAGAGATGAGAAAGGAAAAAAACAAGAAAAAATGAAGACGAGGTATTACTGGTTTTTAGAATATACTTAAACAGCCTCATTTGTTTTAAGTGCTTCTTTGCTATTCTCTATTTCTTGGCAGCACCAAAACTCGTGTATTCTTTGTCGACTGCTTGGTGATTACTTAGCCAAAACAATATACACTAAGGAGTGCCTGAATAATTCAAAGTAATTCTAAAATGCTAAGGTGACATATCGCCAGTGATTGAATACTGAATCACCTGTCAGTGATGGGTATGACTTTGTCGTTTCTCAATATTGTCTTTGTTGGATTGCTTTCTGTTGGAACTCTCTGTTGTATTCCAGCTAGTTTTAACCCTTTTCCTGTCTGACTTTTTCAGAGAACATATTTCCATTTAACCTCGTGTAAGAAAAGATTGATTGTGGAACTGAGTTAAAACTAGCCATAAGTATATATTTGTAGAATCCTTAGATAACTAGCTTCGAAATGGTCAATACCGTAAATCCTCGATTAAGCGCCGTGGCACTTATAAATTTCACCGAGCTTTTGGTGCGATGCTTAGTCGAGGTGCAGCCCTTATTTAAAACAAGTACATCACATCACATTAAGAGATGAAGTGAGTCACGCACTAGATGTACAAAAATTCGTTATTTAACCAGTATTCAAATAAGTTAAGGAATAACATGAACACATAGCAGTAAAAGTAAGAAATACTCGCAAAATTTCACACAGTGTTTGCATGAACATTGGGCACTGTGTTTTATCCCATCAAATTATCAAACGAAATAATCAAACATGGTTTCTCTGGCTTTGCGTATCTGAGGGCGGCACTTGTTAAGTTGGTGGGCCTAGGTGCTGCGCTTATTCGAAGTGCAGTGCTTATTCGAGGATTTACGGTATGTTGCTACCATGATAACCCAGGAACCTGTCAGTCAACAACAATGCAACATATTTCCCTCGAAATTGCAGTATTTTTGGTAGAAGCTATAAAGATGTTGTTTCAACAATATAGTTGAACCAATTTTTACTTAAAGACAGTCACAAAACAATAAAAATTCATTTTGCTTAAACGTCTAGTTACGCTGTAGTGATACCGTGTATAATAAAAGTCTAACAAAAGCCGTTGTATTTTACAATTTTTACTCTAAAACCAACTTCAGCATCAATTTATTCAAAACTCGTGAAAAAGGCCTGAAAGCTACAAAAATGATGCAGTTAATTAGTTTCAGTGTATTTACTGTGTCATTTAGTCATTGGTATTCAACTTCTTCATATTGCCATGGCAACTACAACAATACTCCTTTGTACTTGTACATCCACACGTGAAAAATATCTGTACTTGTGAAAGTGCTTTTCAAGTTCAAATGTCAGTTTGCTGCCCTTTTCTCTGGACTTATTTTGATCATCAAATTTATTATTCAGCGTGGTGTGAAACGGGTAGAAACAGGGTTCAACACACATGGGGCAGTCACACACTGCACACTTGAAGTATATTTGGACTTCTTGCGATGCTCACACAAATCCTCCTCTGGTTCACTTCCATTCTGATGAGGTGATGGAACTGCTTATGATTGAATATGGGTTTGATCAACAAGGTTGATATGGTATGTTTGTCGCCTGTTGGATATGGTGTTTAGCTGACGTTTCGAGCGTTAGCCCTTCGTCGGAG
>JAOBRH011191264.1:0-12748 GCA_027575125.1 Umimayanthus parasiticus | reverse complement strand
GAATACATGATGTAAGAGCCAAGATACTTGAAGTCGTCAACACGTTAAGTGAAATTCTATAGACTAACAACAAGAACAAGTACAGAAACTCAAAACATAAAAACATTATAAACAAAGCAGTCGCTTGATCAACCGCTCATCACTTTAGCTTAATCTGATCTAGTATAGTTTATTAACTTGTCAATGAATCCATTGATCTACAAATTTATGCAATCATCCGTCCATCCGACTTACCAAAGAGTAACGCGTCTGCGTTTCTAACTTACCATCAACCCAACATACTGTTTGGTTACTAATTAATTAATTGATCAATTAATTAATTAATTAATTAATTAATCGATTGTAAGGGAGCGTGACTGAAACCCAAACATCTTTGCATATCGCTGTCTAACGATTAACTGCAAAACCATACGGATTGTACATCTAACAACGTTACTTTTCACTTCGGGCTCTGATCGTTCTATTTTGATCCTTTACTTAGTGTTTGGACTCGCTAATATAATTGATAATGTAAGTTACGCACCTTAGCGCATCGGAGACTCGACTATTAAACTGCATATCATTGCATATACTATATTGTGCTCGCCACGTCAAGTAAACTTTTTGAGTTATTAATAAAACACACGTCTGTAATTGATTCATTCACAACATTACCTGTCATCGGCTTTTCTCCATTCTGCTGCACGTGCACCCTCGTTTTTACCTGCGACAACAGTTTACAGATATTTCCAGAAATTCCTTTGGAACTTTGTGCTTCTTGCTTCATTCCTGGACTTTCCAATTCTCTACCAGAACACATTTCTATAGCGAATCGCTCGCAGTTGTTCATCAATTCATCATAAGGTTCCCCCTTAGCTCTGTTCTGAAACATATCGTTCTCAGTAATCAACGGAGTTGGAGTCCCAAGAGTGCTTGAAATTTTGGTTTCTAAAGGCTTCCTCTCACTCAAAGATGATTGGGAAGCCACCATCTGTGTGGATAGTGATGGTATTCCACCTGAAAGATGCGACAGGTAGTCCTCATCATCGGCAACACTCTCAGCTAGAATTTCAAATTCAGTAGGTACTTTGCTTAGTTCTTCAAAACTCTCCATCATCAATTCCACCTGTAAATTAGTAAGAAATTAAAATGTCACAAAGGAAAAGCACATCTATCAGTTGCTTCCGCTATAGAATATTAAAAGTAGTGTTTTACTACTTAAGAATGTTTAACAATTCTAAACTCACACTCACTTACAAGTGGCGAATTGCTGATGAAAATCTCAAACCCCAGCCCAGCTTTGTTTTAAACTCACTTTACGAGTGGGTGGAACTTAGAGCAGCATATTTGACACTAACTAGATGACATCATAACTTATCATTTGTATGACAAAACTACATGTCTGCAAGGTAGGATTTGCTTTCAAAACTTGAATTTTTTGAAAAACTAGGATCGAAAAATACAGTATCAGGATTCTTCCTAGTTATTTCTAGATTTTAATAGCCTCTAAAGTGTTGCTAAAATTCTGAAGAAACAAACAAAACGTTTCAAACTCAAAATCCCCCAAGATAGCGGATTGTGGTTTGGAACATCTTTTTCAGCAATTAACCAAAGGGTAATCGTCGTGAAGGATATCAATTAGTGGAATGAACACTATTCGCATGTCAAATGTAGTGGTCTAATTGTACATGTAAACAGTTTCGAGATTTTTGGTGTGTCCAGTTTCTTCATTAGCTTTATATGCCTTTGTGTCACACTGTGTAAGGATCAAGAACTGTTAACTTCTCAACAAAGCAGCCTCTTGTGTAACTGATGATTCATACGCCATGTTATTACGTGTACGTGTGACCAAAATATACAGTTACAGTATACAGTCTTCGGGATCGCAGTGTAATAATTGTCACCCCCCATAACTTTGTGTTACAAAAATATAATGTACATCAGGATTAAGAACCGTTGAATACTCCGTATCGTCTCAAGAAAGCAGCCTCTTATGTGACTGATAATGATTGGTTTGCGCTGCACGTGTGATGAAACCATACAGACGGTTACACCCTTTACCGGATCGCAGTGCAATAATTAAAAAGACATCTAAATCAACCGAGCACAGAACTTTGAGACAATCTGTTAGCGCAAACTACGGAATCTCGTGGAACATGAAACACACCTGGTTTATAGGCTTCAACGTTGGCTCTGTATCTGAATGACCCATTGGATCTGTTTTCATTCTGGGTACGCAGTCATTATCTATTAAGGGAAAAAACCCGTTAAAGCATAGTAAGTACATTTCAGAAAAACGTAATACCATTACTGTAGAAGATCTACCGCTACTCACAAATGAAAGCATCCCAAGTGCCTAACACCTATTGATTTCGTAAAACAAAAACACTTTCCATCCCGCAATAAACATGTTTATATCAAACTACGAAAAGGAACGGCTGAAACCTATAAACTTTGATTTGCTATGTTTCTAAGACTTGTGAGGTTAACATTTATCACGAATATATTGAAGTCTAAAATAAGTTTGTAATGGCAAAAGATTTCACATATTCCACCAACATCGTGCATGATTAGAATTGCGAACAAAGATACGGCAATCGACTCTTACTACGCGATTAATGGCAACATTTTATAAGGGAAAATGTTAGCTCCTATCGCAGACTCAATGAAAGATAATATAGCGTCAATTTCTATAACATCTTACATGATACGTACAAAGGTTCGCTAAATCTGCAGTGATCGGCCAATACGCTTTGCAGATTGGTTTAGATCTTACATGGTCAAACTTTTGTTTTGTGGTTTCTACATATACAGTATTTCACAATCTTTGGCCACTCTTGAAAAGATTGCGTTAATAAAGTGAATTAATCAGGGGAGAGACTTTCCTATACCATTTGCACTGCATGGTGATGTAGGGTATTGTAAATGTAATGTTGAGAGCAAGTGGATCGATTGTTATAAGCCAGTGGTTGGTCAGAACATGTTTATGTTGCAAACGAGACCATCTTTCGCAAAGACCATCTTTTCCATCCGGCGCAATGCCTCTTGACAACCTCGTGATAACTAATTGCTATCTAAAACACTCCAGTAGCTCCGTTTCAGGAAAAAACGTTTCACAGCTTTAAATTGTGGGGGCCCCGATTGTGGAATTTCTAAAGTAACCATACAATACAGAGACTTAAAAGAGTTCAAATTTATGCAATACTTCTTGGCATTTTGCAATAAAATATTTTTACCTGGAATAAGAGTTTCACTGCGTATTTTGTCAAGTGTATTCAGAATGTCACAAGGTGATGGTCGCTCCCTTCTGTTGTCTTTCCAGCAGCTCTCAATAAGACTGTCGATGGTTGTAGATACGCGTTCTCCTTTGTAGAACTAGAATTAGAGAAATTCATAAGTAACCTGTGTTTGTGACTAACCGGTGTTTCGAGAAATGTCTTACGTGCAAGCAGTTACTTGTTTAAAAAGACATAATAAGTTCCACTGCTTCGTAATGTAAGAAAGAACTGTGTGGAAAAGGATTACTATGTTTGCAAAATTAGTGTTCTCAAACATATTCTATTTTTATCATAAGCAGTCAGTTTTTTGTTTGACCCCCTATTTGGTTTCTCTCAAGTGTGCTACAAGCAGTAATTCATATATACAAAACTGTCAACATGCAACTAGCAATACATCAAATGCTTCATTTGACCACCGTGTTTATTGTACTACATTGTTATCGTTAATATGTTTATTATAGAATATTTTTTTTGCTTGGAAAACGATGAAATATTCAAGCAGATTGAATAAAAAAACTGCTCTAATCACCCTGAGTCGAAGCTTCTAACAGATTTCAACTGCGTAAGCAAGATGAATTTCAAACTTTAGAAGGGTTGGCGTGTTAACTTGTTTACTGTTCAATTTAAGAAAAAGTTTGGTTAAAATTGTTCCAACAGCTGTAGCAATATCCTTGGCTTAACATGTAAAGCTATAAGCAAGGTCACATCATGAGCGAGATTAAAATGATAATATCACACTACCATCATTGTTACTACTATTATTATTATTGTAATTATTACTATTAAGTACAATTATTATTAATATTATCATTATTACTAATAATGTGTTCAGTAACTACGTAATTATTATCATATACATGTACTTACACGTTGGTCATGTTCCTTCTCTTTCACCTTTGATTTTCGAGACGCTTGAAGAATGTCACTTGCTGGCTTGTTTGTTAAAAGGTGCAATAGTACACAACCGAGAGAATAAATGTCAGAGCAAAAAGAAAATCTTCCTTCTTCGATGACTTCAGGAGCCATATAAGCTTCAGTACCGCACACCTCCCTGGATATGTACTCGGGCATATCAGGTTCGTCTGGCACGTGATTATGGTCACCTTCATCCTCGGTCTGATGTTCCTTGCAATCCAAGGCTCGCACAGTTTTGGTAATGGCAAGTTGACACAAAGTGTTTGTGATAAGAACGTTCTCAGCTCTGATATCCCGATGAACCAAATTGATGTGTTGAAGATAACTGAGAGCCCTTGTTATGTCCTGGGCAATGTTGATGCGAGACTCTAAACTTGTATGAGGGGCATTTTGTAGATGTGCAACCAATGTTTCCCTGGATGCAAACACTGTGATTGAAGACGGAACTGATCCAGATGCAAACATACTCAGGATGTTTGGGTGTGAAGAGGATTTCAGCTTTCTCAAAGCAAGAACGTAGGCTGGATCTGAAGTACACAACACAAAATAACTTTTTACAGAATTTTCTATCAATAGCCTAGGTATATTGTGTTAACTATTATTTTCAACTAGCTTGAAAAACTGCAATCTTCTGCTTCGAAACAAATGCTTTTTAAACATTTCTTGTCGTTATCTCATAAGAAAACAACACAACTAAAGCTGCATGTCCTAATATAATACGATTCTCGTTTATCCTTCAGTTGTATTCAGCTGAGTTAAAATGCTTTTTCCCCTACCAATCATCAGACCAATCAGAAAAAGATGTTGAGTTCAACAAGTCTGATTGTTCCGACACTTGATCATTGCAATTCTACCTATGTCTAACCAATGACATTCACAATAAAACTTAGTTTTCAGTGAGCTTTTTACACTTCAAAAACCTGAGGTTACAGCAGCAATGATGGATCTCTATAGATCTGAGTTTCATTCATCAAAGTCAGAGAAGCTACATGTAACATTGCAAATATTTCAATAGTTTACCTTTGTTAACTGTAATTAGTACTTGTTCCTCATCATCAGAGGAGCCCGAAAAGGTAGCTTCATCGTCTGCACAATAATCATCATCGGACTCTTCATCACACAGTTGTGCAGTGTACAATTCATTCTCCTGGTTTTGATCGTCTGCTAATTCAAAGACCAGCAGTTAATTGCTTTGGAAAGTAACAACAATAGCAAGGTTTAGAGCATAAAAAGCAGGAATGAAAACAAAGGTAACGACTAAAGAACAAAACTGTCCAGGAACTGATTCTTGTGGAGCAAGAAAAATGGGAACATGTGAATAACAAATAAAAGCATTTTATTATAGTTTCCTTTTTTTCAACTAGTGACTAAAGTCAATTCAATATGTACTTATTATTAAAATATTCTCAGGCAAATGGTGATAAAGACATTTCAACGGAAATGGAAAATAGATTTCCAGAAAAGCATCTTTCTATCCTACTCACCAGTGAGTTTCTGGACAGCGTGAATTACTGATTCCCAGTCAACTTGTTCAATTTCTTCAGGATAATCTTGGTCAGACTGCTGAAACCTGGAATTTAAAGAAACAATAATACAAAATTAATTATTTAACAAAATAATCTTGCTACGTTGAGCAGTGATTTCACAAAAGAATATACAATGTAATTCCTAAGTAGGTACTCTACTGAAAGTTCTAACAATGAATGAGCATATCCCGAATATAAATTCAGTAACCTTATAGGTATTTATATTGAAAAAAATTTCTCCTTTGCCAATTTAGTGAACAATCAGTGAATTATGTGCACATCACTGAGAAAAGCAAAGAGTTTAATGTCAAGCTTAGCTAAACCAGTTATAACTGTAGAAAAACGATTCTGGAAATCAAAGTACAACCTAAACATAACAAAAACCTTTGATGAATGTCTTCCAAATACTGGGCAATTTCGTGGTGGCCATTCTCCCGAGCAATATCTTGGGGCTGTGTTGATTTTTCCTTGTAACTTTTAAACAGAACCTTTCCAAGAGGTGAGTTGAAAATAATTTTCACAAATTGTCGTCCATCAACTTGTGCTGCCAAGTACACCATGACTTCCAGCATGTTAAGGATCTGGTTTTGAGTGTTGCCCTCCAGGTGACCTTTAGAGAAAAACAGGGATAAAATGAAAATAATTATATAACACTCTAGATACCATTCTTAAAGACAACATCATCTTTTTGTTTTCAAATGGAACCCTAGTTACATCTTGGGATGTACATGTCATTGTCTCTTCTAAAAAAATACAGAAAATATAATATTTATTTTAGACATTTCTGTTGTACGAAATCTGGAGCTACATGTATCATGAAAGGGTTAAACTAGTCCAATACCCATATCAAATTTTTCAAAACAATTTAAAAATTTCACCAAATATTACGTGTTTCGTTGCAATGAAAACCTTACATGTACCTCCTTATTAAAATGTTGTTCTGGTCCCATGTATATTGACATAAAGGCTAAATACTGACGATAACATAAAGTGATGTGGTAGGCCCTCTGCCGTGAAGAATTGATGATGAGCTAATGTTTGGGCATTAACCTCCATCAGATCAAAAGACTCTGGCAGAGGTAAGGGCTCATACATCAGCTATATACCAAAACCTCACAGTGGAGAAAAACCCCATCAAATTTATGACGTCAGTACATACCTCCTCCAAACTGCTGCAGGAACATCTTGCAATCAGCTGGCGAACCATCATCAGTGACAGCAAAACTCTTCATTCTGCCTGCCAACACATGGAAGAGTTCTGACAAAACTTTGGGGTCACACGTGCTCACTGCTTCAAACAACACAGCCTTTTTGTCATCCTCTTCATATGTGTACTCAGTCTCACCAATATACTGGCCACCTTGGGTCTCTACAACAACTCTCACAACTCCTGGAACTGGTGATGCTAAGTAAATGATAATCAGAAACAATTTATTATCAGTGAAAAAATAACTAATCAAACATCTTGGAAAGTTTATACAGTGCAGAAAATTAGAACTTTATCTTGATTTGAACAACTGCTGCAAGAGGTTTTGTTACAAGTTATAATTCCAATCGAAATGTATTATTACTTCTCATTGCAATTAGCAATAGCTTCTTCCATGTTTAAGACTTCTACACCTACAAGTGATGCAAATGTACATGTACACAGGTTTTTCAGGTACAAGCTTAAGTACAAAATTATCATGAATGAACATACAGTACATGTATATATGAGGGTCATTCTTAATTTCCATTCCCATCACATTTCTTCTTCTAATTCTTCTCTCACTTCCTTATCTTTCTCTTTTCAAATGCTAAATTATATTCTACCTGTACTATTAGTTGCATTAGTGCATAGTGTATGTACTGTTTACTGCCTTTTTTCTTTGGTTCATTTCTGTTCTTTTCAGTCTTTATCTGTTCTGTGTCACTCCTTTTTGTTCTATTCTATATTCTCTTCTTTTTTCTTCCAGAGCACTTCCCACAATAACATTTCTGTTCCATTTTGTTGCAAGACATCACAAGAGTAAAATTGTATCATTCAGTAAAAATGAACATCATAAATGTTGTGCTACTTATCTTGTACCTGGTATTCTGCTGCCAGTTAAGACATGGTTCTTTAAGTAGGCTTTAACAACTCCATCTGGAACATCACCAAACTTCACCCTCACAGGGAAGTCAATATCACTCGGTAAATCTTGTTCCAGTAATATCATGAACTTACTTCCACCCTGTAGTTTGAAGTAAAATAACATTGACATTAGCTGTAAAAGCCTTTCCAAAACATACATGTATCTACACAATGGTAGAGCCCACTGTACATGTAAGACTACATGTATTTTTCTAAACTATAGCAAAATTCTACACACAAGTGATATTCTGTTGGTGACAAGACTGATTGAAAAGAGTCAGTTATTACAGTTTTGTAACCACAATGTGTACACAAATTCATTGATGTGGCAGATTAAAGACATATAAAGTTGGTGTTGTTAATTGTCATAAATGGGTCAATATTGCTTACACGGCTCAGTATTAACCTTGGGTTTTAAACACTGCCACTTCCACCACTGCCTGGTGGACAGAACCTAGTACAGACAGTTTTGCAGCTACTGTACCAACTGAAGAGTGTTGCGATTTTATTAAATTCTAAAATGTACAGCTGCTGAGAAACCACTCACCCATCCCTCCTACATGTACATGTATAAAACCTAAAGAATAACCTGATAAGTTTAACCCTTTCTGCATTAGCCAGTTTTTCAGTATGTAAGTTCTCCCTACATTATCCACACAAAACAAGTTGTTTGGTGATGAGAATAAAGTAGATGATCATACACAGAAAACTATCTACATAAGATGAAAAACAAAATTCTCCCAACCTGTTTACAAGGACACTATGGAGACAGTTTAGGAGAATTCAGCAAATGTCATATGACGTAGTTGGGGCTGAAAGGGTTAACCCCAACCTTGACTCTAACCCAAACTTAAGTATGTGCAGATTTAGGGGAGGGGCTGACCTTTTCTGGAAAATTGTACAAACACTGAAATGAAAGTTCAAATGCTGTTTTCCAGCCCCTTATTTCCAGAATTGGAGTCCAAGCCCCCCCCCCTTCCCCTCTTTTTTTTATCTTTCCAGATCTGCCCCTGCTAAGGGAGGGCTGGGGAGGGAGCTTTTCTTAGAAACCTGTCAGTTTGGTAAAGAATGTGTAGAGTTGCAGCTGGTTTTTTCTCACATAGCTCTTACCTTCATAGGCCCTCTGTCAGGACTCATCTCACTGATGTAATTTATTGGCTTGGGCCACTGTTCAGGTTCAGCTGAAAAATACAGCAATTGTTAGTTTTGGTTGGCCAAAAGAAAGTATGGATCGGGATGGTTCCATGAAAATATATGTATAGAAGAAAGCAACGGTGTGATGAGAAGTGACTACATGTAGAAATGCAGGCAACTTGTAATTATTGGCTAGATACATTTCTACAGGCCTGCACACTGAGTAAAAGTATGTGCTACAATCACAATGTAGCCCTCAGGAATCTATCAGAGCATGCATTTGTGTTTGATACATACATAGTTAGTGCCACTGCTTTTGTTTAGCATCTTAATTAGCAACCCTCCCTCACTACCGGGACTTAACAGAGTCTTACCTGGTTCTAAACTCACAGAACTGTCACTCTTGTCCTCCTCAATTCCAGAAGATGTGCTTGTACCAGCAGGACTAGCTGGCTTTGGTTTCCCTTGGGGTACCCCCTGGGTTACATCATGAGACTGGGGCTGAAGTACTTCTCCAGGCTATGAACAAAAAATCAACTTAATTGCAATTTTACTTCATATAATAAAGTGTAACTTACAAATGTATCAAGCCCCACAATTTTAAATATGTAGCTTACCATTACCTCAACCCATAACTCATATCTCATTTACATTTATTAGCCTGCATTATCCTATTCGGATATTACACAAGTTTTGGTCATGAGCAATCAAACCAAATACTTGTATACTTGTAATAAGTTGATTTAATAGTAATTGCTCAATATTTACACTGATCATGAGCTGACAACTAGAATCACAGAAAGCAAACAAAACATTCAGTATGGTTTCTCTCCAGGAATGAACATAGAGTACCTGCACTGCATTGGGGCCATACAGCGTGTTATAATAGTCGTCTCCTTCAAATGGATCCCATAGATGATCTGTACCAATACCCTAGAGTTGATAAGACACAGAAATTGGTAAAAAGGGCACTTTCACGGCTTTGCACATGCACAAGCTCAGACAGTCATTGTCTCACTAGGGAAATACACCAGGAACTTGATCCTGACCTTGATCCACCTAAAGCCACTCAGACCTACAACAGTACTGTTTGTGCTTTGTTGCCATTCTTTTATCAGTAAAATAAAACTAAAACCCAACACCAGAATAAAATCCAAACAAAATGATAAATTTCTGATTGCCAATGTGTAAAAGAGAGAGAGATTTTTAGATGAAATTTCTCTATGTAAAACCTCAGAAATTGGCTTTGTTCCGGGACAGAACACACTCAGATTAAATTTCTCAGAACACGAGCATGTGCAGAACCATGAAAGAAATGTGACCGTGCACAGGAAAACGTACTCTTACTAATGACTTTCTGTTTTGAGCAGGATTCCGTTTACAACCGTTTGTAAACTGTTTGAAAAATTTTGCATCCATTCGAATGACTTGGTCACCCGTTCGCTCGATACAACTCAAATTCTACTGTACATGTACATACACCCCCACCCCTAAAAATAATATTAGGGGCTGTACTATCTCAATAACTATTTGATAAACTAGGCTTAAAATTCCTATTTACTTATATCAATGTAAGAGAAACAACATCTGCAGGCAAATGAGGAAAACCTAAAACCAAAGAGTGTGGACCAATGGTTGTTTTGACCTGGAATAATAATAACAAATAGTAATTTATTCTTAGTCAATAATGTGGGGAAAGGTCGCACTTACAGTATTTCCGAGCCATTTGGGCTCATGTTAAAAACACTCGACTGCAGTCAACAACACTGACATTAGCCTACAGTACCGTCTGGAGGTAACGTAATGTGCCTTGAGGGATCGAGGCAACGGGATTCTTGCCAGGCAAATTTTAATGAGTGAGGAAGACAATAGCCACATAAAGTGCCTCGATTGACTCGATGATTTGAGAGTCGTTCGAGGCGATGAGAAGTTGTACAATGCATAGTTCAATATAGCAAAGATATAGCAGAAGCAATTTGACATCTTGACAAGTCAAGACCATATCAGTTTTTTGGACGAACTGATTCTGACGAACTGGTTCACACGGAAGCGAAGACGGAGACGACAGCACGAAATTCAATACAAAACCTGTATAAAAATGGAGATGGAAGAGAACAGATTCTTCAGTTCCGTCTCACTTTTACAGTTTTTGTATGGGATTTCGTGCTTCCGTCTCCATTGCTAGTGTAAATCAAGCATAAGAAATGAATTGCAAGCGCCTTTTTTAAAGAATTAAAAACAACTTCTTGCTAAACGTTAAGTTGTAAAGTTTTCCATCTGTTTTTACAGTTTAGCTCACGGTTGACATGAATCGACGCTTTGACCACACAAATACAAACTCACACACAATTTACGAGGACATCAGTGATTGGCTGTCAAGAAACCACAACTGTCAAAATGAGCTTGCTATCTGTCATTGTCGGTCTCACGAAACTGGTATCGAAGTCACCAAAACATAGAAACATCTTTCTTTATTGATTGTACATGAAACTCCTAAAACTGAGAAACAAATCACAAGCTTCTTCTCAATAGATGCAGTTTCAGTTACAAAGCCAAACACATGCAAATAGTTTTCTTTGCGGTTTCTGCCGTTTGTTTTGAATCGAATCTCCGTAAGTTCAAAGTCATACTCATGGCCAATGCGTCATACACAAAAACATTACTAGTTTAGCTCGTTCTGAAGGCAATGAATGCGTTTCTCAAGAAACAAAAAAACATGCAGGATTTCTTGAAGTAACAACAATAACAAAAGAGACGGGTTTTTTGTCTGAGAACTTGCATATGCGCACTTGGACAATGTGAAATTTACAACTCCGTGTGCGGTCAAGAGCATGAATGCAAGTATGTTTCTCTCTCTCTCTCTTTTTCTGTTATTTACTTTTTCCTTCACACGTCCGAGAAGAGACCTTATCGCAGGTTAACTCACTGAAAGCAATGATGACATTTCAGCGAACACAATTGCCATACGCATTGACTTAAATTTAAGAAAAGCAGACAATAAATGTAATGCATGACTGCACATGACAGGCAGACATGTTTGGCAAGTTCTCATACATGTGTTGTTTGCGGTTTTGAAATTATGCAAATTTGCGGAGAATCAGCAGCCGTGATTTTTTGTTGTGGAGCTGCTTCGTGAGCGAGCGTCAAAATATGCCGCGTAACACAGGACAAGACAAATGTTGTACAAATAGTAGTTTGTTTATTTTCGAGAAGTATATAAATAGCATTAAGATTTGACTTCAAGAACTTTTGATAAACAACTTATTTGGCGTGTGATTAATTGCATACCTCATTATCACAGAGGCTTGTCAGCTCTTGAGAAGTGGATTAGCATATTATTTTTCACGATTTTGATAACACTCCCGGATCTGAAAGCTACTAGTAAGGCAGCAAGCGAGTGTCCTCAGTTTATGTTGGTTAACTATTCTAAAAATAGCTATATTTAGGTATGTTACACACAGTAGTTAGTCGAGTTGGGGGATATTTTCAAGAGACAGATCCTGTTGCCTTGCTTTGTCCAAACTATTAATTATAATGGTCTACTATGAACTTTCAACAAAAAGATTGATATTGGTGATTTCGAACATGCTCACAGATCTACGACCTAGAGCAACTAATGACTGGACTCAGTTGATGTTTTAAATGTAACTGAGCTGTGGCATGTTATAGTCTGACAAGCCTAGATGATCAAAAAGATTTTCATCCCGTTGCCTCGCGAGTCCATCGAGGCGATTGCTTATCGTTGCTTTCGAAAATAATAATGTAACAAAACGATCTGTATATCACTATTCATGTCTTACAAA
>JAOBRH011190153.1:0-12749 GCA_027575125.1 Umimayanthus parasiticus | reverse complement strand
AGAGGTAAAACACGAATTTACTTCTCTTGAAAGCGTTGCTTGGATATTTCCAAACAAGAAATACAAAACTAGCTGATCTAATGTAAAGAGGATAATTTTATCGGAAATCATTGAGATGGTAATACAATTACAGACAAGCAAAACAAACACTGATCGTTAACTTCAAATGAGCATAATGGTTTTTATGCAAATAGCCAATACATGCACAGCGTCTCTAATCGTCTTTCATGGTATCGAGCTTATACACAATATACATTGCCTTGAAGCAAATAATTCAAACGCAACTAATACCGGCCTTAACTCTAATACAAATTTTGCTCAGATATTGAAATAGAAAGAGTAGCTCTTGACTTTTAAAGGCTTTAAAGTATTCTTTTTAAACTTTCAAAATTAGTTTTAAAACCGTGTTCAGTCTTTAGAGTCGAGTCACTCTGGAGTAGAGTCTAACGTCGAACTGCTTCTCCAATTAAATTCTTCTCAGGAATTCTTTATTCACCATGTTGGTCTTGAGTATTACAATTGCTCTCGTTCTCTAAAAGCAACGGGAAAACGCAGGCTAACGAAAAGTCTAAGATTCAGCCCCAAGGGGTTCACAAAATGAAAAGGTTAATCCCGATGCTTAATTAATACATAAACAGCCTCAAACAATATTCTTAATCAATTACACTGACATTTCACCTTTTCCACTGTTCTAAAACATGTCACGTTTCAAGACTTCAAAGTTTGTGCTATCAACGTAATGCATAGTTATTCGTCTCTAAGCACTTTGAAAGATTCAAAAAAAGTTTGAGATTTGCTACCCGCGTTAACTCGTCAGCGTAACTAACTCGGCGACCCTAGAAACGAAAAACACACAACTTGGCAACGGAATGTTTACTGTGAGTTAAATTGGCGTTTTTAAAAGCTCATTTCCAGCGTAAACCAATATTTATGTATCTTTAATACGACGCGAATACGGACTCGTGCAAAATAAGAGTAAGTCTTTCCCATAAAGAAATTATGCTCTTTTCCAAAGTAACAATTTCTTTATCTAAAGTATTTGTGCATGGTAACTTTATATGCAAAGCAAAATATGCCATTGCTGGCGGCAAAGGACATATTTTTTAAAAAGCTTTTTTAAAAATGCTCGTACAGTATACTTTGTACTATTTGAAGTCATTTGAATATTAATCCACGTGCCATAAAGCCAGTGTCAGTCTTTATAAATTCTCTACTATCAGTGGTCAGCTAGGCAAGATCTTGTTTAATTTGTTTGTGTATTCTCTTGAAAAACAGTCTACTTGCTACCATAAACTCCAATATATCTTCACTCAGATATATTTTTAGTCATCTTACATCCACAAAGTAGCAAGGTAAATTTTAATGCCTATCCACGAACAGGTGAAAATGAACCTAGTTTCAAAAGCTATAATGGTTTTTGAAAATGATAAATAGTATCAGAAAGAAACAATCATCAGTTCTTCCGATGTAGCCTTTTCACAAAAGAGCCCCAGCAGCTTTCATTTTGAACGATGACCAAACCTTTTAAGTTTATCAACAACCGCTCCAAAGCGCCGACTCTCTTGAAATATTCCAGTTCTGCTCTCAAGAGGCTTTTCATTCGACTATTTTGACCATGTTCGGCCCAGACTGGCCAGAGATATGCTGATAGCAATAAATTTGAAGAATGTTTTTTTCGTTATTTCATTGGAATATTTCAATCTAAAAAATGGTTTGATTACAGAAGTAGTGGTAAACATACTCGGTATGATGCTTAACTTTATAGAAATGATAATCGAATTGGATGGGGGCTCGAAAATGGAATATAGCCACCTGCACACACATTCAGATGAACCGATGGCTGATTGCCATGTTATAGACTATGTGTCTGGAAATCATTTCTCAAATTCAGTTCAACTAATCCGTACATGTGACAATTCAAGATTATTTTTTAGTTCACTTTCTGTTCATTCGTTTGAGGTTAGTCAATCATTGCTCGAAATGGAAACAACTACAGGGTCTCATTCAAATAATAATTGCGAAAACCCGCTTCCCGCTGTGCAAGAATTTTGTTTTGGGAAAGGAATCATAAAGCACTGGTTGTTCTGTGCTCGAAATAGCATGCATTGCGGCTAACATAAACGATAGAGATAGGATTTGTAGACCAATGCCATAAAATATTGATTATTTGTGACAAAAATTCCGAAAACGCTGTACTATTATTTGGAGAATCTGGAGAATGACCACTGCTTTTTGTTGTGTTGAGCACAAGAAAATTCTTCTATTTCTACAAACAGAACAAAACACGTGGAATCAGACTTTTAGCGGAAGTGGGATATCAAGAGCGGAAATATAAAGCAACCAATCAGATTACTTTCTGTACGTTGCTAACTGCCCGAAGTCCAATCAAACGCTTATCCAAAGAGTTGCCACACGGCGTTGCTAGGAGACCAGGACGCTGCCGGATATAAAGATCTTCGAAGCTACACAAAACAGAATTCTTCCACACCGCGAACCGAAGATAATCTACAGCAAGGTCAGTCTCGTCGGGAGCTGTTAAGACGCAAGAAATTTCAGTTCAAATACATTTTTCTAAATAAGAAAACATGACACAGGCTTTCGTTGAAACCGCACGATTTTTGTCGTCCACGACATTCGACCCTCCACCGTATCTGAGGCCTTCAGGCGGCCCGTACGAAACGACTTATACTGCTTCGTATCAGGGCCAAAGACCAGCAACTTCGCCGTATACAGGAACATATAGCACGTACGCCAACTCCATGGTAAGGCCAATGTCCAGATCTTTTGAGTTCCCCTCCAAGATCCTCAGCGGTTCATCGACTGGGTTGGAGCATTTGCCATACACTGCCATAACTCAGCGATCCATCCACAAATACACTCCATCCCAATGGCGCTCATCAAATGTGTTCAATGTTACCTCTGGCGAGAAGGAAAGAGCCACAGCCGAAAGATTGAGGGACGAGTGTTCACGACTGCGAACAGAAACTGCCCTCCAAACTCACCGTACGCAGATGGATGTGAACAACAAACTGGAGCGCCGTATCTATGATGTCAATTACTGGCGAACAGAGCTAGAGAAACAGCATGCGGAAACAGTGAATGAAATCAAAGCGCTTCAAGCTTTTATCGGACGTCTGGAGAAAGCTTTAGCGGCCACGGAAAAACCTCTGAACGTCTCCAAGCAGAATCTGAATTTGAGAGAGAGGCGAGTGAAAATCGATTTGGTGCATGACAACGTGGAAACACATCTCTCTAAGGTAAAATTTTACTCCATGTATGAATTACTCTAAATTTTGAAAGTTATTTATCTTCACATGTGCCTCATTCTTATAAGATCTTTAAGATCTCCGACGCGCGCAATCCAATATTTCACGATAAGTAGTTTGAGGATACTGTCAACTAAGTGAGTTTTCAGGTGTCTTGAAAGCAACACTTTGTAATTTACTTCACTTTTATTTAATATTAATTGATCCTGGCAACCCATTTTCACCTTGATGAGGAGTGGAATTGCCCAACCATAGAAATGGCTGAATCTCGCTCAATATAAACGACCCGCTTCATTAATAAACGCGCAAACGACATGTAAATTTTCTGCATGAGCTTTTAATAAGAAAAGAGAAAGAGTCACTCTTTTCGTAATGTATATCAGTTCATGTACGGAACTAAATTAAAACACAAGTAATTGGATCCGCGCGTCGTTAAGGGCTCAAATTCTAATTTAACATGCGAACACGCCAAAAGAAATTATCTTTGGAATAGCAAAGGAAGTGCTGATTTGGAAAATATATTTTGAAACACATACATGTATGTAAATGTTTGGAAGCTGTGTTTGTTTGACCCGTGTTTCCACGTGAAATATACGCGTTCTTGTAAGGTGAATAATCATTGTATTGATGCATTGGAGTTCACGCGACTTTGTGACCTAAACACTGGCTTTCATTTAATTTTCCGGAGTGCATTTTCATTCTATGCTCTGTCAATTTACTTTAAACTTAGTAAGACCTCATTTCGAATAATTTAAGGAAACGAACCCTTTTGGAGTCGAGTAGTCTTATCGCACAAGCGGAAACTCACTCCCCCAAACAAAATGGTTGCCTTGGCAACGCGACGGTGTTCGACCAGATCAGCATTTTTATGAGGACGCTTTCAACGCTTTGAGTTATAGTTCTGCTTCAATAAGTAGACAAAAAAGAGCAGCTTCAGGGACTGTGAAATAAAACACGATGGAGTTTTGAATTAGCTCAAAAGGAAAGCTTCACACGTATTTTTCTTTCAACAAGTAGTTTCAACTAAGTCGGAGATATCTGATGCAGACGCTATTCTTTAATTTCGTCGACTGAACTTTTGACATCTGGGGGATTATGGTGGGTTTATTTTGATCCAAATAAAATTAACAACAGAAGGAATTGTACGTACTTCATTGTGTTTCACTGAAATGTCGACAACAGCGGAATATTGAGTTATATTCTGTTTGGTCTTTGAAATTGTTCTTCAATTTAAAAATCGGATTGGACGTTTTTTAAGAACCTTTCTAGCTTGGCAAACGATGTCAATTTTTTCTTGAATAGTTTTCTCTTTTTATTCTACAACACGGAGAAAATTAATTTACATCAAAGCCTTAAAAGAACCTAAGTTGCAGTCTGATAGTGTTTTTAAAGTTCTTTATAACAAAACTTCCCAAAGAAGAGCGTTAATATTGTTCCGATCCTTGTAAAGTTTAGCGCTTAACCGGAGACCCCATGCATTTATAAATCACAAGTTAACCATTTCCTTTCCGCTGTTACCACATTTTCGCACTCATTTTAGTCATGTAAATATCTTTAAGATTAGTCACGGTCTATTCTGTATTTGTAATGAATATAAATAGAGTGCTTGCAAAATACTTACTGTTCCCTGACGGGTCCTGACGAAGCCACAGTATTGGCGAAACCGGTCGGAAAAATATACAAGTTTTAAACTGATAACAGCGTGAAGTATTGTATTTACTCTTCAGTCCTGCTCACTAGTTTTATCTTAAAAAATAACCAGAACTGTATTTGGGCTTCCATATAGCCAGAAAGTGACTTAGATATTTAAAACTAAAGGAGATTATTTTGTTTTAGGAAGTGGAAATGATCGAGAATGTCCAAGCGCTTCTAAAGAAGACAATTGACCAAGCCCTTGAACAACTATGGTGAGTTAATCATTTATAACAACATAAAATGAGGAGAATATTTGTGTAGTGTAGTTCTGTTTCGAACGTTTGTCAGAACTGTGTTTGGACCTGACTGTTTCTTCATCCCGTTTTCGCAAAATAAGTTTAAGGAATAACTTTATCTCTGTCATGTTTGATAAACGCTACTTTTTTAAAAAATTATAGCGCTTTAATAGTTTTTTGTTAGTTATTAAATCCTTTTACTTTTTCTTATCTATTATCAATGGGACGATGTTATAGATTTACAATTAAATTGCAAAAATTGGCTCCGATAACAACATTGCAGAATGACTTAAAGCCAAAAATCATAGCTTTCCGGCAACAACAAATCAAAACTTCTGTACTCCTCAAACAATCAACAGCAATGTCCACATACTGTTTCTTTCATTTGCTCAAGAGACAATTCCAGTGATACAAATTAAATTTATAGTTTTAAGCCTGCGATCGGGACTTTAATTTTTATTTCTAAATGTGCGGTTTTGTTAACAACTATTTTACAGTTAGTTTTTATGTGTGACCTCATCAGTAGCTCAGTGGTCTAAGATATCGTTTTCGCTCCCAGGCTCTTGCGGAACGCCAAAACCCAACTGGAAAAGGACCTGGGTGACAAGTACGGAGCCCTGAACCTGGACAACAAATGCGGAACCTTGAACAACCACTCAAAAGACATCCACTATGCTCCACATGCAGTCACCATCCAGCAGAAGTAAGTAGCCTGTCATAAACTATAACTCACTATCAATAAACACCATTAACCCTCATTCAACAACACTGACCTTCAACTTACACAACCGTAGACTAGTTCACTAATAAGTGTCTAAACTACTCTACGGTATCTTAATTTGGTTAGTTTAGAAATTACAAACTAGAAAGACAAGAATATATAGTTTGTTAGGTAGACAACGGATCAAGCGTTTGATACTTTTTTTAGAGTTTAAAACGTTTGCATGCCCAATTACATCAAAAACATCGGCCAAATTGGAGCTACCACCTGACAAAAAAACTATTGGTTCCATTTTGCAAACAGGACCTGCAGCTCTACTTCTTCATACGACAAAAACAGTAAAAACAAATAGATGGTACACAAAAGTTTTTAGAAACCGCTGCGTAGGTCTTCTTCGCCAGTCGTCATTTTTTCTTAACTTGTAAAACTTCCCGCCGTTTTTCTTCACTCTCCTAGTTCGCGTGGCAAAGTTAAAGACTGTTAATCAGCCAGAATGCTTTGCGGGCGCGCGTTCAACCTCTCGCCATTTTCCATATATGAAAATTTCGCCATGATAGCATGAAGCTGTGGTTGATGGTATGAAATCTGGTTCAATCGCGTCTAAAATCTATAGCTATGGAAAAAATCATCAAGTACTGGTGGTTCTCTGGACTATCTAGTAATTTAATTGATTTAATTTAATCAAGGCGTAACATTGCAACAGGACCGTTTCAAAACAAAAATAAACGGCTGCAAAGGATCCTGGTTGGTTATGGGTCTTTAAGCGAAAGGTGAACAACAAAACACACGTGATAACACATTGTTTGTTCTGCTCATGCAGCTCTTTTACCCCCGACGAGTGGGAGGCACATTCAGCAGAGAACATCGCTAAGGCGGAGAGGGAACGGAAAGCTTCCGTCGCCCTGCGGAGCGAGATCAACGGAATCCTGATGCAGTCCTACGTCGACCTGAGGAACATCTTTGAGAATGTGAACAACGAGTTTGGCAAGAGAATTGAAGACACGATTGAGGCCAAGAAGAACTTGGAAAAAGAACTGGCCCGGGTAAGCAGTGTATGCGATGTGGTGGTGGAATTTGTAATGAAAAAATAAAATAAAATATTTTGCACGCCTCCAGACCGTAACCCTCTCAGCCCCAAACACGACAAATGATGTACCTCAATATTTAGTATCCATATTTTCCTTTTAAGTTGTCTTTTGTCTTGGATAGTCTGCAATTTATTATCTCTTAGACTGAAAACTACTACAAAATATTACAACTGGCGCTGCACTTAACCAACAAAATGAAATCAACATTTTTGACAAACATATAAAACTACAGCAAGAAGAGAGCAATCTATTGCATACTCTTAGTGGCGTTGAAGCATTGTTATGAAACTTGTGCGATTGTGTATCTTCGCTCGGTTACGCTCCTCCAAAAATCCCAGGGTTCCTTATCTTAAAATTAAAGATCCCCACTGAATATATCGAATTTGATATTGTAATAACGCAAGAAAAATACTGTAAAATAAGGTGTAATGGTGTTCATGCTTGTTTACTCAGAGCATCTGGAAAGTTTTCTAACGAAAATACTTTACTCGCCAGGTTATGGATGAAATCCAGTCAATGCAAAACAACTGCCGGGATCTGTCGGTTGCCATTGCAGACAAAGAAGCCCCCCTGAAAGTTGCTCACACGCGACTTGACAAACGCTCTCTGCGTCCGAACGTGGAGCTATGCCGTGATCCCGTGCAGTACAGACTTGTGGGTGAGGTTGGCGAGATCAACTACAGCGTGGACCGCTTGAAAATGAGGCTGGCTGAGGCCCAGGCCACTCTCAACAACCTGCTCAGGAACAAGGAAGTCTTGGAGGATGATATCGAGGTTAAAACCAACAGTCTGTTTATTGACCGGGATCAATGCATGAGCATTCGTCAGCAAGTACGCCACATATCGCATTAATGCAAGCTGGCCACAACCACAGGAGTGATTCAATGATCATGACGTTGAATTTTTTAAAATTATGAGATAATTTTTAAGAGAAGTAAGAAATTATGGTGGTGTTGTTGGTGATCTGAGGATAAGAAAGAGTTCTTCTGTATGAAATTATTCAAGATGTAAACGTGTAATTCTGACACCTTTTTTGCACTCACGTTTAAGTTTTCAGCATCTAAAGGAATGATATTATTGGCTACTGGTACATGATAAGGAAAAGAAAGCCTCATGATTAAGACTTCCATTTTAGGAAATCGTTTCGTGTGGTCAAAAAGATGCTTCTTTATCGCAGACACTGAAAAGTTCTAAATCGTATTATGACTGAAGTAACTATTTATAAAGATCATCGGCAAATAACGGATGTAAATAAGGAATTTGTGGAATCTTGAATTTGCTTGATACTTGTGACGAGACTTTCTTAAAATTATATCTGGTACCTTGAAGTGGTGACTTACAAAGAGGAGTAAATATTAAAACAAGTCACTCAAGTACTAAGCAAATGATATATTTTAAATTTGTGTTGAGTTGATGTAATAAGTGCATTTGTCTTTTGCATTCCACATTATGATGTAAAACACTTTTTAAAGAAATAAAACACTTTTTGTGATCATTTTTGTGTCGACTCTCTCTCTCTCTCTCTCTCTCTCTCTCTCTCCGATTACATGAGGTGTGAAACAAATGAATATAGAAAACAATTAATAAGTTTAAAACAAGAATGTCTTTGAATATATTAATCCAACCCCAATTTCAACTTTAATTCAAACAGTAAACAGTAATTTGAGTAATTGAGTCTGATTGACAGGTGAAAATTTGGTGTGGAGATAGATTTTATAAGTGTATAAGTGTATTTTCTTTTTCTACCGTAGCACCCCACAACTGTATCCTGCATCCCAGCCCATTTGATTGATTAGCTTCAATAACCTTAGGAGAAAGTGTCCAAAATTGCATGGAGTGGTTAAAAGAAAAGTCCGAAGCATTAACGCGCGTGCGAAATTAAAACATCTAAAATTTTGGTTTTGTTAACGTTTAAGCCCGTGGCGAGGTGCTATGCGCAGACTCGCTAAACTACTAAAACATTCTCTTTTCCTCATTCTCGATTGACCCAGAACTCTTCTGCGCATGTCTCATGGTCTCATGTCTGTCTTGAAACGTAGGCTCCGGGTTTCCCCGGCTTTGTATTGCGCCCTAATCTCGAACTAACTGGATCGAACTAATGTTTCGCTCACCCTGGGCTCCATAACTAAAATAATGCAAGTAAAGATAAAAAAATTGCTTCAGATTCTGCTCCTCGCTATGTACTAAGAAACTAAAAATATCTTGTAAAGATTGAAAAAAGAGTTGCTGAATTCACTCTAAGATTTAAATTTTCTTTCTCGATACATGTAATTTAAAATTTCTTTCTCGATAATTTCAAAGCAAGATTTTCCCCGTTCCAAGTAAAAACATATTTCAGTAGTATTAAAAGGTTCAAAAGCAAGAAGAAGCTTCCTTCATCGTTCCTTTCTTTCATATTTGTAGAATTTTCCTAGCATTAAAGTTATTTTCGTAACTTGAATCAAGCTAGTCGTTTTTTGCGTAAGGCCCGTAGCAAGTAAATTTTCAATTGGACTTCTTTAACCGATAGCGAACTATAGACTGGGTCTGCGCTGCTGCAGTTTAGACTAAGTCCAAAATCAATTCACACCACTATCAAAATTCTTGCATTATACAAAATAAATAAAAGTTCGTGACTGCCCAATGAGATCAGCTGTTGTGACAATTCATCAATGCCACACAATAGAGGAAGTGTTTGGTGTTTTGGCGTTTCGCCGGGATCGCTCGAAACTCGATTCAACGACTTCCAATTTATGAATCAACTCGCGTTTTGACTGAGGTTCCGCAAGGATAAGCAACGGTGTGTAAGTTCATTACCTTTATTGATAATTTATTTCTATCAATCGGAAGAAACGGAATCGTGTTCGACTACTCAAAACCGCACAACTTTAAGTTTGTTTTTCGCATCAGCAGGTACTTTCGAATGAGTCGAGAGAACATGTGCTTTGTAGCTTGGAATATTTTATGAGTGAAATGCGGCTTGAATAATTTTATAAACCCATTATTGACAGAAATATCTTTTTCAGGATGCCCTACTTATAGTCCTCTTTTAAGTTTGGGTTCCAATATGGTTGATGTCGAAAAATCAGATTCGCATCGAGCGGTTTCATGTAGGAGACCCTTCAAAGCTACGTCCGAATCGTTATAATCGTTGAAAAGTCTCGCATATCTACAACAAATATTTGCAATATGAACCCGGATAGCTAAATGAATTGAGTTCAGTGTGAGTCAGCTAAGACTGAAGACGCCGGGTGAAATTTAGAAATTTTCATGTTTCACTAATTGTTGTATTTGAATCCTCTGAGCGGACAGAAAACATGAGACGTGAAAACTGTATATTATACCCGCACCACACATCACATGCTTTACAAATTAATACCGATCACGATCTTGTTTCGTTTGTCTGAGTTCTCTTAACTTCTATTTCATTACATTACAAAAACATAAACTGAACCATTCCAAGTTTTATTTAATTTATTTGGCGGTTTTATACCCAGTTTTGTTATTCTTCAAAATGTATTGTTATTCAAATTCACTTCAATTCCATGCACGTGCTAAAAGCTTTAATGGAAAATGTTGAACATAAATTAGCACTCGTTATGAAGAAACACTGCTTTATACAACCTGGCATTAACCTGTACAAACAAGTCAATGACTTCTGACGGTTCTGTCAGCTTTTATGAAGTGATGGTTTAAAACCATAAGTAGTTGTCTTAATTTGGAAGCTTCTTATGTTTTATAAACATGACAGATCATATAGTTTGAACATTAATTTATCATGCCTCATTCTTGTTTGAAACTTGAAAAGGCGACTTTTTCGTTTACATGTACCCGGTAAAAAAAGATCGCCCAAAGCGTAGCTTTTCAGCAACGCTCACCACAGTGGAATTTTGCTTTTAAAAACGCTACTTTCGCGATTTCAGTCGTGTTAACGGACGAAAACGGGACTTTTCGAAAAACGCTGACGTCACACTCAGTCCCAGTCCAAACTCGTGGGGATTAGACTGCGAGCAGACTCCACTTTTCCTCTGAGCGCCGAGAAAGCTAAGATGGCGGATGAGAGAGCGCTCGAAAACTGGGGCGAGGACAAATTTTTTGCGCGCTCTCTCATCTCGCGACGTTCGATTCTCGACGATCTCCTTGAGGAAAACAGAGGGGATGGGGGAGGGAGGCTACTCGCAGTGGATCGGTGAAAACGATTTCGATACAAAAACGCAACGTGTGGACGCGATTTTTGTTGCGAATTCAGACGAAAACGAGCACATCTAGAGGGGTTGTAAGATCTTAATGGTTTTGTCCGAAACATTGTACATTTTAACTTTTAGTGCCGTACCTTCGTTTCAAATAACATTGACAAACGAAGCACGAAATAAATTGATGGAGCCCTATAGTTTAATGGGGGTCAGGAGAAACCTCCACTTTGAAAAATATCCAGAAGGCCGTGGAAACGAGGTTGGCTTAGCAGTTAACGAAATTTGACTCCCGTCATGCTTTGCAGACCTTCCAACTTGAGACTCACGGTTTCGGGTTTCATCTCACGGTCTCACGGTTTAACCTCTAAATCTCAGCACGGTGAGCCGAAATGACTGAAACTCCTAATCAAATGTAGTCCGAAATCAAGCCTGTGATATTTTCTGTACCTACTTGACAGTCGTATTTGTTTAGGAGGATTTGGGGGGCTCGCAGATACCTTGCAAGTAAAAGCGCTAGTCCCCAGGTTGTCGATGGCCCCGGTAGATGGCCTGACGAAGCAGACGGATGAAAACCTGCTAAGAAACTTCTAGAAGGCAACCAAATTATGCATTGATGAACAAAACTAAGTAGTTTGAACATTTTTAGTACTGTTAGTGTTGTAATTTCTCCATTTTAAAGCTTTTATGTAAAGCTCAAGTTTGAGACCCAAATCTCAAGTTGTTTTCCTATTCATTTTCTAAACCTCAAGGTTTGCAGGTTTCAGAGGTTGGATGGTCTGTGCTTTGAGGTCAGGGAATTACCGTTTTAGCAAGTCAACCAAGTATATTTTTGAGAAATAATCTTTTATTTTAGGTACAATTCAAAATATAAATATTAAACCTCCCCCGAAATGATGTTGTTGTAAAAGTCGTAAACAATTTCGTATATCTGGCTGGATTTTCCAAAAGGTTACCGACAGCTGTAAGCACGCGGTGTCATTTAATAGAAACCCCCTCCCTAAACTTTCCAGTCTCAAGCTGTTATAAAATTCGTAACTGTTTGAATATCCGAAATATTTTGGACATTTTAGAGAACAGACATTTGAGAGAGTAGCTAGCTTTTATGGTAATTAATTAAGACGGGAAACGATAGTTGAAACTCGCGCGTTTCATAAAAGTAAAACAAAAATCAGTGACCGGAAGAGGCCGTCAAAATCACGATATCGTAAAAAATTTCTGCGATTAAAAAGAAAGATCTTTCAATTTCCCGTCGAAGCAAGCCGAATTTGCCGCGGTTTGACAAAATGAAGCCTTTTTGTACACTTTTGGAAAATCCACGTAGATATTTACCGAGAGTGACGTCTATTATATATGCATCTCTATTAAAATAAAAGATCCAACATCGAGCTCGTGGGTTCGAACCCCACCGGGGTCAGAGATTTTTTCTCTTTCTCCGTGTGGGCTCATTTCCTTTCTAGGGCTAACGCTCAGTAGGAATTATTTGGGATTATTATTATGTAATGTTCTCTACTTGGTTGAGAATCAAGCGTAAACAAACACACACAGATCTCGTGTAAGACTGTTGTTTACTT
>JAOBRH011189042.1:0-12756 GCA_027575125.1 Umimayanthus parasiticus | reverse complement strand
GGGGCTTTAACGGGGGATTTTACACACATACATGTATACACAAATATTTACAGGTACACATACATACATATGTATTTACAGGAGTGGATAAAAAGTTGGTATAAAACTAGGATAAGTTGAATAGAGATTAAACATGTTAAATTTTAAAGATGATTGTTGAAAACAGAGTACACATGGCCATTGTGAAAAAAGATTTTTTTGGTAGACATTGGGTAGATTCGACTCTCGCGCCAGGCAGACGGAAAAGGTTACTTTGCCATGTGGAACGACACACAACAAGTTTTTTAAAAACAAAGTAACTGTTAGGAAATGGGGTGTTAGTCCACTAATACAGCACAGGCTGTTCCCGCCTATCTTCCAATGCACCATATCCCAGTGTACAATGTAAGTGTGGCTTCCTCATTTCTTGCTGATCTCGTCACGATGCGGGCAACACGTCATTGTTATTCATCAAACTACATCATTTATATATGTAACTTGTATTCCGCATATGTTTATCTATTAGAGATACATATAATTTTACGTCCAAAGGATATGGAAAGAGAAAGTTAATAGGTATTACAAGATAAACAAAACAATCGATTTAGTCAGAACAATGACAGCCATGCACAGTGACTTAAAGAATATATCGTATCAAAGAATTACAACAACAATAATAATAATAATATTAATAACTAAAGCACCGCTTCTTCCAAAATGAGCACGTGCACACACCCTAGAGATTCAGGGACAACCAATTTATACAAGATATTAGAGTAAACTATAATGCGAGAGATCTTAAAATTGAATATTAACTCGTTCATACATACCGTTAATTCCGAAAGGTTCTTTGCACTCACTGATAGTGTGATACATAAAGTTCACTTCAAAAAAGTACCTTAACTTCAGTTTTATGAAAATAACGGATAATTTCAAATGCCAAAATCAGAGTTGTTCATGGCAGCAGAGCTTCTAGTCAACTTATGTACTAAATGTTGAAGCTCAGTGCGTTTATGTTAATGCGATGTTTGTATACGAAATCCCGTGTCTAGTATACGTATTTGTAAATCATTTACCGATCGATCCATAGATTGCGGAAGCTATACAACTGTCCCTTACCTTCAATTTGATCAAAAATAACGGATAATTTAAAATACCAAAAGTGAGCGAGCGTTGAAATTTTATGTTTATGCCAATGTGAGTTTGTATACGAAAACCGGACACTAGTAGGTATATCCATTTGCAAATCATTTACTGATCACGATCCATGGATTATGGAAGCCATAATTCTAAACTTATATCGCCGCTCACAAATGTTCGAGCAAAGTCTTTAATGTTCTTTTATAAGATCTCGCCTTTTTGTTTGCTTTATTTTGCCGACCGACACTCGCAGCGATCTCAAATTATTTCACCAGATTCCTTGTCGCTACGATTTGGAGCACTACCTCTGTTTATACAGTTGGTAAAATACGAACATATCACCGATTAACTACCAAACTATATCTGTATAGGTAAATAGGAAATAATGCATCTAACAAAAAAGCGAAAACTTGCCTAGACCTTTGGAAATCCTCGATTATCATTGCAAAATATTACTGCATTCTATGAAGATTGCACTTGATATCTACTACTGCTGTCCGACAAATTCTACGTTTTAATCTATTTGTGCATATAATTTTACCTTTCTAAGTCAACCTCGTTATTCCCCGGTATATGATCGTGAGAGATCGTTTTACTCAGCAGAAAACCAAAGAAGAAAACACTGTGAAAAATACTGTTCACATTTATGGGAATACAATATTTGTTACAATGTTAAAACGAAGGATATTAAAAACGGAGGACATTGATTTGTTGACATATTTGCACACAGATCTGTCAGAGTTAGCCGATTATTTTTATAAAAGCGAGTCACGTTTTCAGTATCAAGTATCACAAATCAGTTTTGGAAGAATCATGAGAACTGGAATAGGATTACAATAGGAAAGTAATAGCTTGAATTTGGAGAACGGTGACTTTATAATTACCGTTGAAACAAATATCATTGGCATTGTGTAATACTGGCTCACGGTGCATTCTTCCTAATTGTAACTTGTATTGGCATTACGTAAAATAACATTTTCTTGACCAATTGAATGAAACATGAAAAATGACTCACTGTTTAGTTGTTCTGTAAAATAACAAAATAATTTTAAATTACTGAATGTTCAACATCAAGGATTATTTAAAAAATTGTTTTTTAAATAGACTGACAGTAGTAATTTATATAACGTTGAATAAACACACAAAAATCAAAGTTTAATAGTAGAACCATAAAAGACGTAAATAAGCTGAACAAACATATCCGTCACAACTTCATTTGGAACAAAAACGAATTAAAATTGTCACCAGTACACCTTCTGATTCCTTCCACCAAAGGCCATATCCTCTCTGAATTGACGGCTCCTTAGGCTTAGAATAGAAATGAGCTTAGAGAAGTGATTAAAATGAGAGGAAAGATTATCGGTGTTTTGTTAACCGATGTCTTAGTTACCACAAAGGCAATGTCTTTTATAAACAGTCAAACTATTTTAAACTGGAAAATAGATTGTCATCAGTTCACCTACAAACTCCTCTTGTCCTATCTAAGAGGATGTTCTCCTTAAACTGTCTATCCTCTAGAATGATATATTGATGTATGAAACTGTTTAAAATGAGGGAATAGGCTGTCATTAGTTCACCCACTGATTTTTTCCTATCTTCGACAATGTCGTTTCTGAAGTGGAATATAAATGTTTCTAGAATGAGAAGAAAGACTGCGGTGTTTTGCCAACTGACTCCTCAGTTCCAACAAAAATAATGTAATTTCTAAACTCTTTACCTTCCCAGAACGAAACATTGAATTTATAAAACTGTTTAAAATGAGAGAATAGAATGTTATCAGACGATTTTATTTACAAACAACGACAGTGTCCTCTCTAAACTCGTTACTCCCTGGAATAGAAAATATATTTAGAGAAGTGTTCAGAATGAGAAGAAAGCTAAGACTGTCGGTGTTTCGCCAACTGATTCCCAAGTTCCGCAAGAGATGGTGCTGTCGTCTCAAAGCTGTCTACCTTCCTAGAATGAAACATTGAACTTATGAAATTGTTTAAAATAAGAAGATAGATGGTCATCCGTTTACGCATTAACACCTCCTATCTACGACAGTGTCCTCTCTTAACAGTCTATTTTCATAGAATGGAAAATACATTCGGAAAAGCGTTTGAAATGAGGAAAAAGACTGCCAGCATTTCGTTAGCTGACTCCTTAGTTCCACCAGGGACAATGGCCATTCTGAACTGTCTACCTTCCTAGAATAGAAAGTTTAGTTAAGGAAATTGGTTAAAATGAGTAACGAATAGATTGTCATTGGTTCACCTTCTAACGTCTCCTATCTGCGACGATGTCCTTTCTAAACTGTCCATCCTCTAGAATGTTATATTGATTTATGAAATTGCTTTAAATGCGTAAATAGACCGTCATTGGTTCACCTACTGACTTTTCCGGTCTACGAAAATGTTGTTTTTGAATTGGAAAATATGTTTTTTCCTCAAAATGACAAGAACGATTTCTCATTCGATGTTTCGCCAACTGAGTTCTCAGATCCTAACCAAAGATGATCTCCTCTCCAAACTGTGTTGCTTCATAGAACTGATCATAAATTTATGGAATTCAGCTTTGCTTAAAACGAAAAGAAAGACAATCGCCTTTTCATCTACTGGATCTTTTTACCTTAAACAAAATCTATTCTAAACCGCTTGCCTCCCTAGAATATAATAATGGATTCATGCCAAACTGTTTAAAATGAGGGAGGGATAGAATGTCGCTGTCTCATCTACGGGCTCTTTTTATTCAAGACAATTTCCTTATTAAACTGTCCATCTCCCTAGAATGGTATATTGAATTTATGAAATTGTTTAAAATGATACGAAAGACTTTTGGTGTCAGGTTTCGCACAGGGCAGCTGACTCCTCCGTTCTACGAAAGACAATCTCCTCTCTGAACTGTGTTCCTTCCTAGAACTGAACATAAACTTATGAAATTGTTTAAAATGGCGAGAAAGATAGTCGTCATTTCGTGTTCTGGCTCTTTCTACCTTAAACAATATCTTCTCTAAACTATCTACCTTCCTAGAATTGAATATTGTATTCATCAAACCGTTTAAAACAACGGATAGATTAATGCTGAACATTTTTTCAACCGATTCTTTCTGTCTAAGAACATGCCCACTCTAAACTGCTCACCTAGTTATTTAAAACTGGAAAAAAGACTGTCTCCATTCGCGTTTCTTTTCTACTAATTTCTACCTAAAACAAAGTCTGTTTAAACTACCTACCTAACTAGAATGGAAGATACAATTATGGATCCGGAATTGCTTAAAATGAGAAGAAAAGCAGTCGCCGCCGGCCATCTACTAATTCCTTCTACCCGAGACAATATCCTCTCTAAACTGTCGACGTCCCCAGAATGAAACATAAATTGATGAAACTGTTTAAAACTAGAAGATATACTGTTGTTGTTTCTCTGTCTGACTCTTTCAGCCTAAAACAATTTCTCCACTAGAATAGGAGATAATTTCATGAAATTGTTGAAGCAGAGAGGAAAAACTGTCGCCGCTTTGCTGACTGACTCCATCAGACAACCTCGTGCCTAAACTGCTCACGATGATCCTGTGGTTAATGAGGTAAGTAGTCAACAACCAACTAATTGATTGCCATGGAGACAAGCATTTGTTAATCAAATACCATTGCTATGGCAACAGCTCTTTCAAACCATTCCACCATCTTCCCACTCATTTTGAGCTATTTTTCTAATTTTCATCACAACGGTTTGAAACTTTAGAAAATGTTAATTGTAGGTTTAAATCCAAAACTAAATGATGGAAACTAAAGGTAAATGATGACAAATTTAAAACCGATGTGCTAACAAGTTTTTAAAAATATGCAGGCCACTCCTAGCATTGCCAGCGGCACCAAATGATTGTCGTCTTCTAGACGAAGAAAGAAGGCCAGGTTTAGGTAAAACTTTTTTTACTCTAACGAAAACGTTTCACATATATATTATGCAGCGATATACTCCTGCATAGTGCTCTTGTACTTCCGTTTGCTTTACCAAACTTGATTTAATACACTATGCAAGCATAGATATGTACAGGCATTTTTTATAAGAACAATTTCATAAGAACAACGAGGCTCAAATTTGCCCAAAAATTAAGAACAAGCTAAGAACAAGCTAAGAACAATTGAGGCTTAGCTCCAGATACAAATGCAACTGCAAATTGTTATTGAAAGACATAACACGATGTTGCAAGACAGTCACAATAACTTCTTGCGCAAAACTGTGTTTTAGTACAATTAACTTGCTACCGGCCGGCGGCAAAACCCTATTTGGACAACCAACATGTTTTCGGTGATAATTGACATGATGAAAACAAGAACAATCTAAGAACAATTGAGGCTCGAATTGTGCAAAAACTTTAAAAGAACGAGGCTCGGCCAAAATTTACTGGTACATATAAACAAAAAAGCTTGTAGTCTTAATTATAACTAAGATTAATTTAGATTTTAGGTGTTAGTTTTTAGTCCTAAAGCCATAAGGGAGAGAACGGTTTCAAAACAGTAATTTTGTAACCTAATAACAAATAGTGTTGTTATTAAGCTTTGTCAGAAAAGTTGTTGTTTATCGTTAAAACAAAGAACCAACATTAAGCCTACGTACAAGAGCCATAACCTAACTCTTAAACTCACTTTTACCTATGATGCATTTTATGCTTTTGTAAACTTTAACCATCCAATTTCCATCGATTTCTCTTGTTAAACTGAAAGAATGCTTAATACAACTCTGCAGGAAAAGTGAGTTTCCAAATCTATCTACAAGGCCTTGATCAATAACGTTTTACTCTACAGCCGACCATATCGACTTTAGTTTAACAAACGCAATCCATCATCAATTCTTGCTTTGAATTTTAAATGTCAAGGTCAGTCAAAAAACTGAGGAGCTCGCATGCACCGCAATATATTAACAATTTTGATTAACAAAGAATTTCAGAGTCTGTTCTACTGTTATTTATTAATTGAATCGCAGCTACTCCTTAATCACAAGATGAAAGTCTGAAGATGATCTGGTTTGCATCAAGTTCATGACCATAGTATTGACCGTGATATTTCCCCCCCCAAAAAATGAGAAAATCGTGCAAAACCAACCGGGTTTACATAATGCAAAATACAATTCAAAATGGTAGACATTACACAGTAGTTCTATCTAGGACCCCTTGGGCTTCTGGGATGGTCACATGAAGCCTAGGAAGCTAAAGGCCCGTTTACACTAGCAATTTTTGATGCACTTTTTGGCGCGATTTTGTCGCGCGCGCCCGCTCTGCAACTTCAAATCGCGCGTGTAAACCTCCTGCAACTTCAGTGCAATTTCAGCGCAATTTTACTACGATGTCATTGCAATTTATATGAAGCGTGGTAGTTTTGAGCAACAGCGTTGGCAACAGAGCTAATGGGCACACGGATTGTAAACACAGATATACTGAGATGAAGGCGATGTTACATAATATGCTGCAATTATCTTTTTTGTTTTGTTTTTACGTTTGTTTGCTCCAAATTGCTCTACTTAACTTTTTTCTTTTTTTCGGCAGTGACCATGCTTGATATGGTTTGCCGAGCAAGCTTGTAAACAACTGTCTGCGCGGGAAAATGACCCACTGCCACTAGTACCCCATTGATCTCTTTTTGCCACATTTTTCTAAAAAATTGCCGTCAAGTTGCATCAAGTTTCGAGCATGTTCGAAACGTTGCAATTTTTCTCGCATTGAAATTGCACTGAAGTTACAAGTAGTTTACACGCGTGATTTGAAGTTACAAAGTGGGTGCAACAAAGATTGCACTGAAAATCGCGACAAAAGTTGCATCAAAAATTGCAAGTGTAAACGGGTCTTAACACCACATTAACTTACAAATCTTTAAAAAGTGAAAATCATAAATGGCCTATCCTCTACGTTCGAAGCACCAAATTCGGGAAAACGATCTACGAAAGCTTTTTAATTGGCTTGAACAGACTGCCAAACACTTTAACTTGAGTATACTTCATATACGCTTACAAAGTTTAAGTAAAAGTTGTTTAAGTCTAACGTAAGCCTTTCGGTCTTTAAAACAGTTTTGCCATTGCCTGATGTAGAAGGCTCGTAATAAGAAATTTTGAGTTCTCGTTACGTTCAACATCTTTACTGAACAGCAGTAGAAATACTGTAGCTTCTGTGGTGGGTTTTTTGGGTTTCGTCATGATAAATACTCTTTTCATTTAACTTCCCAGTCGCAACGTTAATCAAACACTGTCTGTTCTAATTTCCTTCAGTTTTTCTTCGAAAACAGTAAGTTCACAGTTGCAGCGAGAACCATACAATCCGCCTGTAAAACAAGTACATTTGTAAAGTCAACTTAACGAGTATTATACCCACTGTATGCTATAATGAGACAATATTGTAGGATGTTTCATAACATAGGGAGAATCCTTGCTTCTTTAATAGGGCCGAGTCGTTTACAAAACAACTGAAATATGCTTTGAAGATGCAGCACAGCTGACAAAAAGCGGTTCTCGGTAATAAACAAGATTTGTAGCAGTTGTAACTTTCTAATACGTCCTGACCAGTAGTCCTAATAACTGATTATAAATGTGTGTCTTTTGGACTGTCCGATCTGTCAACTGAAACAGCTGTTTCGATAGCATCGGATGAGAGTGAATGACCGCAGCATTCAGTCACATTAGTGATAGATTTGTCTTCACATTCTTGCTTGTTTTCCTGTATATATAACTTTAATGCCGACTCGTTCAAGGCTGATGAATTTGCTGATAGTCCCTCAAAATGCCTTGATCTCGGTGTTGTCTTACCTTCGAGTTCAACTGGTGCTGTTCCATTATGAGTTTGAACTTTCGCACAGCAGAAATGCCGCCAAAATGCAAGGAATCTGAACTTACGATAGACAGCTCCATAAAGAAAAGTGTTAGCAACAGCATTTACCAGCACGGCGTCGAAGAACGTCGCTTGAGCCAGTATACTATATACTTCACGATTGTTTGAGTTTGTAGCTAGTTGAAACTCAAAGTATATTGCTATAATGTGTTGCGAAATCATGCATAGTGCAAAATTGAGGATCATGTACATTAGCGTTCGGAAAACTTTGCAATTTGTCATACGATGACTTCCACTTCTCGTCACGATAGATCGCGACTTCTGACTGCCTCCTTTGCTGCAATTCAGAGTGTTGTTCTTCAAATATCGAAAGGTACGAATGTTCAAAACAGCCACTGCGACAAGTGGAATAATATACTGCGATAGAAATAACCACACGAAGTAGATTGCTCGGCTAATATGATCAAAATGGCCGGGTATGCAGCCGCTTGGTCCTAATTTTAGGGATGTTATGAACTGAGGCAAAGAAATGACAACAGTTACACTCCAAGACACAAAAATATACCTCAAGACCTCAGAGTTTTTCATCTTTCTCTCAAACGGCTTAGTAAAGCTTCTATAGCGTTCAAAAGATAGAATAACCATCATGAAAACACTTGCATAACGAGTTAAAATGAAGCACGCAAAACTATATGGACATGTGCCTGTCATCCGCATGTTTTTGAGAACGCAATTCACAGCTGTTGTTAGAATCACCAGAAAGTCTGCTAAACAGAGATGGAAGAGGAGTGTCTTACTTGGATTTTGTCGTGTTTTCGACGCTTGAAAAATTCCAAGAGTACAACCCCACTCCCGCTTGCTCCAACCACAACAAGCGAAACTTCAAGTGCCAGAAGTATGTACCTGATCATTTCATGCCATTCGCTCTCGTGTCTGCTTCTCAAAGAAGTGTTGTTGACTTGCGTTGAATTGTAGACCAATGAAAAGTTTGTATAATTATTCCACTTGGACATGGTAGAATTACTGAATCTATTTGATCAAACTGTTTGGTGGATGAAGCAAATACAGTAGAGATCTCTCTAGCTACTACTTCAAGAGTAGTGTACAAGGTGTCTCAAATATAATTTATGTATTATTATACTGTGAAACGAGCAGCTGGTTTATAATTAGTACTGATAGTTCTGAAAGCAGTTTTTGATCTACAGTTGAAGATATATTAGCTTTTAACATTACTGTATGTCTTTTATGAATACTTTTTCGTCTGAACCTGTGTTATTAGGGTTTTGATTCAAAAAAGGCCGATTTTAAACAGTTTAAGTGTAACCTAAATCACAAGCTTTAGATTCTTGAAATGAAATATTGAAGTTCCAAACTACTAAGATCTTTTATCACAAAACCTTTATCCGCACAACCATTGCTTTAGTTTGTACAATCCTTGTTAAATATTTCAATTTTCCCAATATGGAAATTTAAAATCACTCTTTTGTTATTCAGATCTTAATCGACGTGCAAAAATTATAGACAAAATAAATTCTTGTAGAATATGTGCTTTCAACAACAGCTCTATCAATTATTACTGCTTGAAAAAGGAATTTTAAACACCTTGCACGAAACTTTTCAAACTTGAGCCTAGAGACGTTTACGAATTAACTTGTTTTCAAACTTTGCCACCAAAGATCCTTTTGTAACCTGTAAATTCATAAAAAAAAACATTTGGAAACTAAGTGTATATTCTAAGAAACAATACAGTTAGAGTTCCACTGTCTGCAGTTGACCAGTCAATTATTGAAAAAAAGATTTATGTAAATATTCAGCAATTAAAACTTTCGACACAAGGACCAAACAGGACTGTAAAACACCCAATTTGCGTACATATAACAATTTTTCTTTTCCAAGATGCATATTATACAACAACTACTACTACTATTACTACTACTACTACTACTACTACTACTACTACTAGCATTGGTACTAGTACTAGTACTACTACTTATAATAATAATAATAATAATAATAATAATAATAATAATAATAAATAAATAAATACTATAATAAACTTTAAACGTAACTTAGCGCACGTTTCCTTTAGAAAGAAGCCCAAGGCGCTTCACAAACGTTTTATCTAAGCTTAGAAAGTATGAAATTTAGAAAATGCAAATTACTTCGAGATGCAGTAGTCAAACGATTTCAGTCAGCCGTGCTTGGTTGTAAATAAATAACTTAGCTAAAAAAAACTTTACAAAGATTTGAAATTAAAAAGCGTCTTAAGCGGCTATCTTATTCAGAATTTACTGGATAATAAATAATTATTATTACTATTATTGATAATATTTATTATTATTACTAATATTTTTATTTAATGTTATTATTTATTATTATTATTATTTATTTATTATTATCACTATCATTTATTAAGATTATTATTGCTATTATTACTATTATTATTATTTTTATTTATGTCATTAATACTGGGTAAGTCAAGCCATGCTTGTAGTAACGATGGAGCAACCAGAAAAGCAGAGGAACGTTCCGTTCCAGTGAGCCAACGTGTAACGGCAGGAGGAGAAGAGGCGACATTTAGGTTTGCAGGATGGAAGCCTCGTTTTCATGGTGTTGTGTTGTTGCACTCATTTTTAAAATGCCCGCTGTGATTGGTTCAAACCTTCCGTTTCCGCTTTTGACTGATTCTGTCTTACTGCCTTCAACTGAGACGAAAACAATGGAAGACCAACGGAAGCAGAAGCAGAGACGGGAGAAAAAGGAAACTTTCCTTTCGTCCCTGCTTCCGTGGAGCTTCCATTTGTGCTACTTAATGTTTCCGTTTCCCTTCTACTTTCATCGTATTGGCTCGCTCAATTGTCCAATAACAAGTGTGTAATTGGATAGTATCCAATAATAGACTCAGTGCAATTGGACAATTTACTGAATTCTAGATGATAATGGACCAATTACATTTGAGGAAATAGTGAGTTTTAACTTATAAAACTTTTTTTTGTTAAGCTCCAATTTTCAAATACACCCTTGTCGGTTAAAATGACTAAGGCGAAAAGCACTCGAAAATCTGGTTAAATAAACACGAACAATGTTTTTGAAATTATTTTTATTTGAGAAAATAGCTATATGTACATAAATATTATTTTACACTTTTCTACGTTTCAAAACCAATCCCAACGATATATCGCCCCCATATTTAAGCCTATATATTTGCACATCAACTTAGATTGTTAATACGCTCGAAGTATTTGTTTTACCTTCTAAATTGTGCTATATATATTTTCTATATATAAGTATATTAATTTAGAGCCATTTCAAAGATAACCTGACTTGTAAATTCCATGAAACAACAGAAAACTACTTTTATTGGAAATATTTGTCGATTTTCAAGTGATCTAAGCGTATTGATGAACCGATTCAACTCCATTGTATCATACAACGGTATCTTCATGTGACCCCGTTTCAGGAAGCTCTCTAGCAATAACATGTTCACTTGACTCGTGCACATTCGCCCTACAGCTGCAACCGGACGACGACACATCAGGTGCGCCTGCTTGGAACTTCACGTGGTGTCCTTCTTGTTGGTCTGTCGCTAGATCGACAGATGTTCCCATTGATGTAAGTCTTTTCTCCGCTTCCATCTCCATTACGCTTCTCATGTTCGGATGCTCTTCAAGCACTTCCCGAAAATCTTCTGCACTCAAAATGAACACGTCGCAAGTTGTTTTGGCGATGACAGAAGCGGTCCTTCGGGCGTTTGTTAACAGGCAAATCTCTGCAAGATATAGCATAATAATCTTTCAATGGATACTTCAAGTATCAATATGGTTATTATTAAAATTATGATGACTACAATGATGATGATGATGGTTAAAATGTTGATGGTTGTAGTGAAGGTTGTGATGATGGTGGTGGTGATGGTGACGGTGACGGTGATGGTCATTGTGATGGTGGTGTTGGTGTTAGTGATGATAATGGTGCTGGTGATGGAGACGGTGATAGCGATAATGATGATTTTGGCGTTGAAGATGGTAAATGACGTCGAGAACTCTCCTGATTGACCAAAATTAAATTAAATAACAAATTAAATCAAAACAGCTCTAAACCATAAAACAACCTTTCTTTGTTGTCAACTCAAAGTTCATTCATATGTACTTGGTTGGTATGGCAGCATGACTCGTTCTAATAGCAATTAATAACAAAAGTTCGGCAAATTTTATCAAAAGGAATAAAATGTTACATAAGATTGTAATTTGCACGGGCACTTTGCGTTATCCTCCCACTGACGCCCCATCCATCCCAGCCTGTTGTACCGGTATATAGCTGTCCGTTCCACTAATGTTGCGTTATTGTATCTACTTATCGTCGCAGCACTGTTACTTCTGTCGCTGACACAGTGTCATTAAGTGCTATCACAATGACATCGAGTTCAACAACACTGACAGGACAATTTAAGGTTCGCCAAGAGAACATGAGGGGACAGAGAGGGACACTGAGGGCGTTGGCTGTGATTTGTCATAGTCACTAAAGTTATTTTTAGTTTCCGGAAGTCTGCTTTCCGAGGTGTCCGCACGGATTACAACCTCGATCTGAGGTTTTTAGTGAAGTTAAAAAAGCAAATTTCAATGATACTGGCAAATTTGTCGTAGGGACACATAAACATTTTTCGCGGAGATACAAGAGGTCTCTGTTTTTCGTGGTATATAAGAGGTCTCTGCTCGCAGGTTACGCAAAGAACTAATAAATCATAATTTGTACTTGTTTACGTGACCTTTCAAAGTTGACTATGGTTGGCCGTTTGTAAATGATGCAAAATTCAAGAAATACATATATTCAAATTAAACAAAATA
>JAOBRH011189041.1:9123-20569 GCA_027575125.1 Umimayanthus parasiticus | reverse complement strand
CTCTCTTGAGAGCAAGACCCTGTTGCGTCTGGTCACATGGTACCCACATTCTGGGTTATAAACGTGCATGTTCGTTTATTTTGATGAAAATAAGATATTTTCCTCTCTACACTTGGTTAAATAAGAACAAACATTAAAGGTAAGCAAGTTTTTCCATGTTTAATATATCTTATTTTTTAACCACCCAGAATGTGTCACTTTACCTGACCCTACTACTTCTCTCGGAAGAGGGATGACGTTATGCCAATGACTGTAAAAGTGGCAATTTTTCAAACAGCTGTTTAGAACGTACCTCGTTTAAAGACGCAACTTTTGAACAGTTAAAAACGGTGGTTAGATTTGCTAGAAATAAAAATAAAAGAGAATGATTCTAGTAAACCTATAATTATCGAGGTGCTTATCATAAAATTAAAATGTTCAATATTAATATAGAATGTACTTTTGTGGAGAATAAAATCTGCCTGTTTATGGCAATATGTTTCCAGCTCAAAAACATTATTTTAGAAAGGAATTATAGTATTGAAAGAATAGTAAACCCAAAAAGAAAAGATGTATTGTCACAACGTATTAGTTGGCGTTTGTGCCGCCACTGTCCTTGATATAGTAATATAAAACAAAGAAAGAATCCCTCCTGCCGACTTGGAGCTAATTTCCAGCAGAGAGACAAATTTATGTATAGAAAGCCTTTATTGATTTTCAGAAGTACTTTCGCAAACGCACACTTCGTATTCATTAGGATTTTTCAGTTGTCTTAATCAGTAAATTCAAAGAAAAACTATGTTTTGACAAAAAATCAAGTGAACTGAAGTGGTTTACTGTCTAAAACATAAGAGAATGAAGAAGGTTAACGAAGCTGGTGGCTGTAGCCATCAAAAAACATCATTAACTGACAGCTTTGCAGGAGAGGATATGGAAAAATGTCCGGATATACTTAAGTCTTTCATAAGAGTTGCCGAAAGTGAAGAACTTTTCAAAGAGGCACAAATTACTCGGCGAAAAAACGATTTGAATTGAAAATTAGCTTTCTATAAATTGCGTTAAATTAAATATCTATGTTCATGAATTTCTTAGACAGTAGTTCCCAAAGATGTGATGAAGCCTGTTATCTCCGGTTTTTTCGTTTCCTTCGAAAATGACATTTTGTCTTTTTGTTTTCCTAGAACGTCAGATTTCATTATAACAGCAGTTCTCTGCAGTTAATTGCGCCATCTAGCCCTCGGCTAAAAATGAACAAAGCAGTAAAAACTAACAAAGCTCAGTTCGAAAGCTGCAACATAAAAGGTGTTTCTTTTTGTTATCAAAAAGAAATATGAAAGAAAATATTTTAGCATAAAACAGAGATTTCCGTGTTTAGTTTTCCTCTTATAAAGCTGCTCGTGTGCCCAAGTCTTTATAACAAGTTATAATACGTACAACCTAAATAGAAATTGTTGTGAATCACGCTGCTGCCTATACTGACCAGAATTTGCGATGTTGACTTCAAACCCTCGACCAAAGTTATCGTTTTCCTTGATTTTTGAGGTGATGTAATCTTATCTACCACACTGTTTTATCTGATTTTTTTTCAAAAGATGTACATTTGATTAACAATTTCAAGAATGTTATCGCAATCATCTGGATATATATAGTTGCACCTTCCATTAGTGATCCCAAAGGCTAAGTATCATCTACGTCGGTCGGAGTAAAATCTTTCTGCACGCAACACAATCTTTCTCGGTCTTGTATGACTTTTCATAATCTTTTCTATAATTTTGTTGTACTGCAACTTGCTAAATCGAGCATATAATAGCTTCAATAACATTTATTACTAATAAAGTATGGGTCGAAAGGACATCGAATTGCAAGAAGAAAGTTTAGCATATATATCATAAACAGAAATATGATCTACAAACTCACTTTTAATGTTTTTTATTGCAAACCATCAAACTTTTGAGAATCGAAAGGACACCTGTTTAGATCGATAGAATATGAAACGACCATTTTGATAAAAATTGGGGAAAAAAGACAGCTTTAAAGTAAATCATGTTTTAGTTCCTTGACTAGAAAGTCAAAATTTTGAAGCATTTGTTGTGTGAATAGTTTGATATGCAGGGTTTGCATTCTTAAAACAGAAAAATTAAAAATTAAGAACTACAAAAAATTCACAATTATTCGTCGATATCTTTCGATCTTTAAAAACATAACGAGCTCCTGGAAAGAGAAAGCCTTTCCCAGTTTTTTTCAGATATGTTACAAATCAAAACTTACCAGTAACTAAAGTAGTTCTTCTTTCTTTAAATTTCAAGTATTCTGTAATCTTGACAAAAAAATTGATTTAGATTCCAGAAAGTTGAATCATCTCCCATTTCCCCCAGGACTTGAGATTTTTTATGATGTATTTGCCCGCGAGAGTCGTAAAAGTTAATCATTCAAAATTCGGCTTCTGCACATCCGATCTGCGCATTACATAAAACCACGCAAAATCCCAACTAAAACTATTTGTCTGTTTATTTTACTACGCACTAAGCAAATTCAAAATTTTTAGAAAGTGTTACAAAAAATGGAAAGTAATTGTATTTTTTAAAATTCGCCCCAGTCTCCCTGTGAAAAATAAGTAAAATCCTGATATTCACCATGTTTTGCGGACAGCAGTTCCCAGTAAACGAATATGGCGACCCGATAACAATATTCTCTTATTTCCTAACTTAAGCAAAGTGTAGTAGTTGAAAATATAAGGAATTTTCTATGTTTGGAAGTATAAATATAGACGAAAATGTGAAGGAAAGAAAACAATAACATAAGTAAGATCCTAGGGCTGGACAACCATAGAAGCCTGTTTTTGTTGCTACTTGATTAAGTTTTCAAATTTTTTCCTGAGATAATTACCGTATACTAATTTGTACTCATTGCTAACGTTTTCATTGGTTTGTTGATAAACAAAACCTTGTACGAGATTTTTTTATTTTTCTTTGATCGAACACTCTAAATGCATTACTTTGAGTAGCTTCCTAGAAGCTGGTAAATTCGCAGAAAAGTTGGTCTTTTTGATTAGTTGTAGCTCCAATACGGGTAGCCACTATTTCTTTCTTTGTTTTTGCATTCTCTTATTGTATAGTTACATAATAGGCAAAATTTTAGAAAAAAAACTATGTTTGACTTCTATTTCGGAGGGATGTCCTTAAGATCTTGCACTCAAAAATCATATTTTTAATGGATAAATTTCAGTACATAAATAAAAAAAATAGCAATGGTAGCTTCCTTAAAAAGTAAAATGCAATGTTGATTAACAATCGTCCTTGTCTAAGATTTATTCCATTAGAATTAAAAATATTAAGAGCTCCTTCTAGTTGCAAATTTTTGATTCTGTTCTTTTTAATTTCCGTCTATCACATTTTACTGTGACAACGACACGTACATTTATTTAATGAATAAAAAACAAGTCAGACTGATTTTTCACTCTTTCTTTTCTTTTTTTTTTCTTGCGGAATCTTTCCCAATAAATGTTATTAAACATTGTATTGGGAAAGATTCCGCAAGAAAAAAGAAAGAAAGGAAAGAGTGAGAAATCAGTCCTGTTTTTTATTCATTAACTAAATGTACGTGTCGTTCTTGCTAGAGCATACTTTTTTATTTCTATAGAAAACCATATCTACGTAATCTATCTAATTCAATCACAGATAAAGTAAAATTGGCAATGTTGCCGCAATGAAACACGAAGTCAACAGTGGAAAAATAACGAAACGAGAAAAAACATGCCCAGGGTGTGCACGTAATATGCTTGGAACTGTTTATACCACTACAAACTACAAAGTCGTGTTTACATCTGATGGAGAATTTGAAGTAAATGATTTTCTTCAGAGACTTTTAAACATTAAGCAAACTGTTGAACAAGTAGAAATGGCAACAGTTCGGACGACGTATCTTGAATCTAATTTTACATAATGAACATAAGTTGAAACTGCATACAGATCAAAATGTATTCCCATTTGTATAAGTAATGGAGAATAGTTTTATGGTGTTAACTTCGTAATGTTGTCAACTTTCCCATATATAGTGTTAATTTTTATATGTTAATTTAATGTTGCACACATATATTGACAGTCATTCAATTGATTTTACCTACAATATGAGTAGCCCAAGTTTCGTCAAAAAACTTGAGGTCACTTGTAGCTTGTGATCTGATATAACTAGTTGACTATGCTGCTAGAATAAGGAAAAATTATTGGATTGAGAAAATAACTGCTATTAGACAACGTGGAAACGTTTTGTATCAAAGATTGAACATTTGTTTTGGTTCGTCGGTAGAGGATTATACACGCTGAAGTTCTCTCGTGTGAAGAAGGATTCACATTTTTAATAGTCTTTCTATGCTAGGACACTACCGTTTTCATACCGTTTTCATGAAGACGATACGTCTGCTCTTTCATTTGGATCCACTTTCGAAAGCGTTTTTTCATTGATGCGGTTTCGCCAAAAATGCTCAGCGTCTTAGTGTGGACTGAAGGCCTAAACACATCGAAATGTGTACGGTTTCAAACGAAAATGCATTAGTGTGCATGGACAAGGTCTAAGAAAATGAATTTATGTAATGAAACACATTCGGGTTTCTTGCCTTGTGGTTCTGCCGCCGGTCAAACTAAAGCCCTTGAAAGAACAAGTAAACTCCTGGGCTTAGTTATGCAAACCCGAAGATTTAGAGTATGACTTTCTGATTATAACTATTAAAGATCCTAGCCTCATAATTGCACGAGCCACATCAAAGCTTTCAAATTCATACTCAAAATAATTAGTCCAAGTTAGTAAGAAACAAACTTTGGAAATGAAAGTTTATCCAAAAGTCATTTTCAACATTAGTTAATTTACAAACGGAATTAGATCTATGGGTGTTAAATACTTAATATGTTTTTCCAAGTGGGGTTAACGAAACTCATAAGTCATATGGAAATGAATGTCAGTAATGATATCTTGTCGAAACATTTCTGCATCATTTAAAACTTCCTACAATACGGCATGTACAAGTAGTTTTTCCAGAACACCGAACACCATACAAATTTATGTTGAATTGAAAAGTGATTGTATACAGCACCATGAGCTTCAAAATACACAATCTGTTTAACTTAATAACTAAGAAATATTACCATTTCAAATTTACTACGTAAAGATATCAATTTAATATTTTAGATTTCCAAGTTTTGTCACTGCCTCTGACCATGTCCTTGTACCCTTTACAGCTTTCTTCGTTCCAGTTTTAACGAAACTTTACAGTTCTTCTATCAATTCTTTCAGTCGTCTTTGACGCGAAGCATTACACACGAGTAAATACAATGTCTCGTTTACAATCAGAATTGGCTCAGTTAATAGAGTGGTGTCAAAACAAACTTTCCAAACTAAAGTACTGAATGACACCAACCATGCCACATGACTCATAGTTTTTACATTTACCTTTCTTGAGGGTCAATTCTCGGAAGCACTCAAACACCGTGATCCTAGCCAGGTTGTCTCAGAGATCTGAATTCAATTGAAAATAATGTCTAATGACAAAATATTCTTTGAAACAGCGCATTAATCTGTGGTCAAACATCGAGCCAATTAACCGTTGCCACAGAAACCCATTTGAATGTGGAAGCATTCTCACCACTAAATAACATGGTTAAGTTACCTTTGCTCGCAACTTTATACAACTTTGTTTTTGTTGAGCTGTATATAGTGTTCAAATTTCCCAACACTAATGAGATACAGTTTTTGTATAAAAGAGAGTCGAGGCTCGCAATTGGGCTTGGGCTTAGACTAAGAAAGGATCGTTAATTTTTTAAAATTTGAAAAGGAATGGAGAGCATTACTAAATATCATGAGAAACCAGTTCAATTTCATATTTAATTTTGGTAAACAGACAATAGCATATGATTTAGATATATATACACTCTTTTTCTATAAGAACCTTTCTATAAGAACATGAACCTGAAAAATACCCAAAAGTTGTGAAAACTATAAGCACATATTAAGGCTGAGGAAAGGCTCAGAACTTTTATTTTAATTGGATACTGCACAAGAGCATGGAAACATTTATAGCTAATGTTTATCAGTGCAACATCGCTTTAATGTTGTGCATGTACAAGTTTGTTTTGAATAATTTATATTACCTATTACATAAATTTCTTTGTTGCAGTCAGCTGGGTAGCGGCCAATTCAAAGAAAGCGTATTTGTACTTTTGTTTGGTCAAATTATTTTAGAAGTCAGCCTCAGCCAAAAATAAGACGTTCTTATGAAAAAGTAGTTTATATAAAGTGAGTAAAATGTTGAGAACAGACACAATTACAAACTGTATTAAAAGAAAACATTGAGATTGAGTTCCTAAAGCTGAAATATTAAAAAGTTAAAACAGTTAATTGACTGAATACGAATGCGGCGTCAATTTATCAAGTTTGTTTTCCAATTTAACGTACGGCTATCAATCTCATTTTTTCGTTTAACCATCTTCCGACCCAAAATGTGAAGATTTGCAAAAATGCCGGAATCGAGACGTGTAATAACAGTCAGTATCTCTTCATCAATCAGTTATTGTCAAGTTTATGTCTGTATGAAGACCTGTCTTTGAGTCGACCCCTTCACAGCAACCATAAAAACTCGCTGGCATTTCTATTTGAGATCTTTCATATTTTACAAACAACCGACTGGGTTAACTTCGCAGTTCTTTCAGCCGCATACTAATTCATGTTTGTTCAATTGAAAACGGCCTCTTTCATGTTTATCGTCATTTTTTAAAACAAATTAACACCTATAGGCTTTACTCCATATAAGCACTACTGACTACTCCTTTATCAGTTTTTTGTTACCGAAAGACCGACCCACCCTATGTTGACGATTAAAAACAACGGTAGACGGAAAAATAGTAAAGTCTGCCTAAACAATTGGATATTTTAGCTTCATAAAGCATAGTAAAAACAATTACAAGGGGTCTTAGTGGTAAAATGTGGAACGTAGCAGTTAAACTGTAAGGCAGCTTGTCTTACGCCTCAAGACAAATTTGATATTAAATATCAATAACAGTAGATACTTTATTTACGCATACTAAAATGACAATTGAAACAGTAACGTAAAGTACATTTCTTTCATCTTTTAATCTGAAGGTAACAAAAGCCGTTTCCACAACGAAAAGATAAAAATGGTTCACCAATATCGCTCTATTGTCATGTAACAACTGAAGTTATTACCAGCGAATTCCGTTACCGTAGAAACCTCGTGTAATCTCAACAAGAAACTGTATTAATCAGATTGACTCAGTGCTGGACACCTATTTTGAAGCCATCATTTAGAATCTCAAATTTTAATTTTCATGTTTAAAAGCTTTAAAATTGCTTGATGAATAACAGAAAAATATATTGCTTCTAGAATATTTGAACTTTATGTTTTAAGAGCAAAACAGACGTCGTTTAGCCACACCAAACAAATTATTTGACTTTAACTAACGAGTTCCGTTTTGACCGAAAATTTAAAATAAAGTAATCTTAATCTTAATTTATCTTTTAATTAGGCTTACTTCTACTACCATTTGTCATTTTTCAAATATCAACAGCCAAACTAGAACAATTTTATGAAGATTACAATGTTTTAATTTGCGTTTGCATTGTGGGTGCAAACTAAATTTGACTAAATTAAAAGATATGGAACAGATCAAGTTACAACGAAAACATATCGCATCGCAACTCTTCTAAAAGATATAAGGATTTCTTAGCTTGTTTTACTTTTACATGATTTCTTAATCTTATTCAAACTTCAGATCTCTTCAGAGCTTATTGTCTCTAAAGAAACGAACATGTACCTCATGCCTGCTTGTTTGCAGTGTGCCTATTCTGTCTTAAGTTGGAACTGTATTTTGAGTAGTTACATTCATTTCAACATTTGGTTAGGATTTATTTTTGGGTGATTAGTTATGTGTGTGTTGCATTTTGATCGCTACAAGCTGGTCCCTTGTTTGTGCTTTCAACACTCGAAGGCACGTCTCCTTAAGCCTGGTTCACACTTGTGAAACAAACATAAGCACAAGCATAAGAAATTTAACAATCAAAGGAAAAGACGAAGGAATAATGGGTGTGCGACAAGATGGTACACGCTCACATCAGCGATCCTTTGTCTTCTCCTTTGTTATTTCAATTTCTTATGCTTGCGCTTGTGAACTAGGCTTAAGTGCAGGAGAATAGTTTTAGGCACCCAGGGAGGGCCTGACCCTTAACTCAAGAAGATAACTATTAGTAGCATATCTACCAAAATTTACGCCCACTTTTAGACTGCTACACAGTTCAAGTGAGAAAAAGATGATGTTTCAGATACTGGCACAGCCTGCCACCGATATACCGTGAGTACATCCCGCGGGTAACTTGTGACAAGCTCCTAGCATGCACTGACATTGGGTTCTTTATCACTGAATGAGATGTCTGTGATGCCCTGTGGAACGTGTCTCAGGATACACAAAGTACTGCGCGTATCTGCCATGTCTACCCATGCAAGGGCTCGAAAGCAGATGATTTGAAATACCGCACCGAAATATTTCAAGGAATATTCATTTCTTGGGTCCCTGACTAGTATTTTTCAAATTTAAAGAAACGTTCGGCTAAAAAAGTATTTTTTATAAGAAATGCTTGTTGTACAACGAAACGTTACTTGCTACAGTAGTTGGGCATCAAGAGGAAAGAAAAAGCCTGGACTTTGGCAGTTTTAATTCGTTGATCAAGTAACAAGATTATCCACAAACAACCGAGGCAGATAATACATGCAGAAACTTTCGCAATTTTTCTTTGGTCTCTCCTATACAAAAGACAAGTACAGGCAAGATTCTTTTGTTATAACGTTATACCTAAACTTTACTCATGAAAGAATTTGGCCATTTGGTTTCAAGAAAAAACATGCCAAGATATGCTTTACATTCGAGCTAACAAGAATGTCCTCGAGAGTTGTCAGCTTGAATAGACGCTCACTAGAAATGCTGCTTGTTGGCCCAGCTTCATATACGTACGTGCATGCTTGTTTCTATATTTTATAAAGTACCCTTTGTTTATTAACATTTGCACGTAATATTTACTTTTTCACGTGTAAAAGCGGTTGAAAATGAAAATGAAGACAGTTCGTTGGTTTACTTTAAAAACTTTGGGCTTTAGTTTTGTAAAACAATATTATTAGAAGACCGCAACTAGCATCATCTTTCAATGCCACATATACTATCATGCAGCTACATTATTTGTAGCAACAGTCTTGCTGGCAATTAGCTATTTCTCACATAAAATTATTTGTGTGGAAAATACGAGTCTCGTTCCGGCAAACAAAACGGCGTTTATATAACGTTCTGTTGGTCAAAGATGCAACCAGAAATTGCATTTGCAATGATTGCCACGTATACTGTTTGAGCCAGTGCATGAGCAGTCAAGCCATCCTGTCATCATGTTGTTGTCCGGAACACCAAGAGTTTCACAGCATTTATCACAACAGGGTGAAAAGGACTCAATTAAGAGATTACTAGCAATACTATAAAGCATACAAAGGTAATTGTTGAGGAGTTCTGGCTGAACAATAGGTGCAAATGCATGCAGTCACTTCAGAATTGTAGAACTCACGGAAGAAAATGTCTTCAAAAGTAGTACAAAGTTAAGTTAATAGAACGGATGGTTCCTTTTGAGCAAATAGGAAGCCGGAATTTGCTTCGTCTGTTAACCAATGCACTTAATTCGCTTGATTATTATTTTGTAATTGTTCAGAGAGTCGGACAAATATTAGAATTTCGTGACACGGTTCGTTAACTGCAATTAAATGGATGTGGAGGTTTCTATATTGAAATAACCACGGTTCCTAAAGAAGATAATTAAAAAGTAGCTAGACAGCTCTTCACTTCTTCAGAAGAGATTTTTTAACCATCTAATGCACACCAAACTTCTTCCCTTCTTGGCAGTCAAATCAAGCCAGTTCATATAGTACAGATAGTATTGTACATGACAAGAAACTCACATTCACGATGACGATCTCGTGTTATGCGATCAACACTATAATTTATAATACACGTGATTTGCCGTTGTAAAACTCGGTTGGCAGTTTCGTAATAGACGGATAACATGTTGTTAACAGCTAGATGTCTATTGGTGTGGTGTCCACTTTAAAAAATATTTAGTCCAACGTCTTTTTGTGGGAAACGATACAGAATGTTAAGGATTTTAATGGCTTTGTGCAAGATTCTCCGTTCACGAGTGCAGCACGATGTAATTCATGTATGTTTGTGTACTATCACGGCATCATCCTTGCGTCGCGAGGAAAAAAGTGGTAGATTAAATTTCTGTTGAACATAACACTCTAATCGGCCGGTTTTATGGAGCTGATTGTTTTGTTTATTGTAAGGATAGAACTCAGTTACACACTTTTTTATAAGAACCAGTAAATTTTGCCAAGGCTCATTGTTCTTAATTTTTTGGCGAATTCAGCCTCAAACTATTCTTAATTTATTCTCATTTCTATGTTTGAGCTGAAGAAAGAAACAACTAATATACAAGGCATTGGGGAATAAAACGCTTCACACCATACATGTCTACCTTCATTATTTGTTGAAACAGTCTTCAGTTTTAGATCACAGTGCCCTTTGTCCTTCTCTAGCTTGCGCTTCTAGTAAAAAACTTTCTTATGTATGTTATCAAGACTTTATCTACTATGGTTAATTACAAGTTCCAGTCAAGTTTCTACATGAAAAATCATCATATTTATCGAGTCTCTGTTTGTTCTTAAATTTGGCCAATTTTAGCCTCAGTGTAGTTCTTATAAAGTTGTTCTTATAAAAAAAAACAACAACTTGTATTTGGGTTAAATGCAATAGATCGTGTTTTACGAATTAATATTTAAATTAGTGTAATTAATTTCTAAAATTATGAGGTGACTGTGATATTTCTTGTTTTTGATGTTTTCATACTAATTTCAACGAAAGACTTGAGTTCTCTTTTTACAGTTCCTTATAGGGAGTAAGCCACTTTAATCAGAGGAGTTGAATGTGGAAAGATCGCTTGAATTCCGAGTGGATCTACACTAATCTTGGGCTGGTTCTTTAGTAACTGCGTTGAATAGAAACGATTACATTTTGCAAAGCGTTTGCGTACTTGCACGGAACACCTTCACTTCCATAATCTGTGTTGAACTGGGTATACCATGCCTAGATATATTCAAGTTACGCCTTATCATTTTCATTACCTGTCCAAGACAGTGAGGCGACATAAAAGATAAACTTTATCAGAGGGAGCTCTTCAAGATGTTTTCATTGTATCATACATACTGGCTGATCGACAAACAGACAAACAAAAATAATACTATCTAGAGTCAAAGTTGGCGTTTTAAAAGATTAGTGGAAAATGCCATGATTAACAAAGCCTCTGTGTGGTCAATACTAGTCTATTGAAAAAGTCCTTTGCAAAACTTAGTTACAGCTTTAACAGCAATGCAGAC
>JAOBRH011187930.1:0-12762 GCA_027575125.1 Umimayanthus parasiticus | reverse complement strand
TTATTTGGTCCCGCGTTTTAAGTTAGGCACCCCCCCCCCCCCCATGAAAAGTCCTGCAGGTTACGGGCCAGATTTCACGGAGGATTAAAAAAGTATATTCTTTGTGGCCGCTGACAAACCTGAGCCTGGTTATTAGATTAACTTAGAATATGATTTAATTTTAATTTAATTTAGATTAAATCAGATTTTCCCAGACGTTAGTACGAACCCGGTGAGTCCAACCTGGAGGAAGTTGGCACAGGCTATACCATTTTTCGAAAGGGCAAGCCACCAGGGGTACCAAGAAACCGATTGTGTTGGATTTGCAGTTCGCACCAGGACCAGGGACCGAGGAGGAAGAGGGACTTGTATGGCTATAGCCCTACCACCTTTTGAAAATTATAAAGAGTTACTGAGAAAAAAGTGTTTTTAGGGTTATCACTTTGAGTCACTTGTCAGCCACACCACTTTCAAAGTAGCTCCGCGGTCCCTGAGAATTGCTCGCAAGCTAGAGTCTTTACCAAAAGTCATCAGCGAAAGACTGCTAATGCTAAGAATCGGTCAACGAGAGGGACGCCATACTACCATAATCAGCGCGTATGCAAAAACTATGTCCTATACTGACAAAGTGAAGGAAGCTTAGAACTACGAGGATTTGGATTGGGCCATAAGGGAAACTCCCAGGGGTGACAAGCTAGTCTTCCTAGGCGACTTTAAAGCCCGGGTGGGAAGTGACTCTAACATTGGAAGAACGTGATTGGCAAACATAGAGTTGAAAAGACGAACACCAATGGGCTTCTTCTTTTAGAGAAATGCAGTCAACATGGGCTAGTTATCACCAACACTGTCTTTCAAAAGGCTGACAACTATAGGACCACCAGCAGAAGGATCTCAATGATGTCAAGCTGACTAAATCAGTGCGAGGTGCTGACTGCTGGTCTGACCACAGGCTGGTTAGAAGTGAAATGTCTCTTTGTATTACTCCTAAGATTCACAGAAGAACGCCACCACAGCGCAAGCTTAACACGTTACTACTAAATAAGGTTTCCATCAGAAGAAACTGAGCACCAAGATTGAAAACGCAGACCTCAGTAGAAATGGACAATCTTGACATTGAAACAGTTTGGAAGCAATTTAAAAGGCTCCATATACTCCTACCAGCGCAGATGCCTTAGGTTTCGTTTGGCGTAAGCATCAAGACCGGTTCAATGAATATTACAGTGAGATCTCCGAACTGCTGGAAAGAATGCACAGTTCTCATAAAGCGTACATATTAGACAAATCCTCTGCTGCCCTAAAGTCTCGGTACCTCAATGCGAAACACACTGTACAGAAAAAGTGCCGCCAGATGAAGTACACTAGATGGTGGGAAAAGAAAGAGAGGAAGCTACAGGAAGCAGCTGACAAACATAACACCAAGAAGGCCTTCGGACCGTTTACGGACCCAGGACGAGTGGCAGCTCACCTTCAGACGGCGAAATACTCCTTACCGACAAGCAGGATATCATAAAACCATTGGGTAGAACATTTCAGTACCCTCCTGAATCGGCCATCTTCAGTCTCCCAGGAAGCCCTAGATGCGATTCCTCAGAGGCAAATACTTGAGAAACTAGACCTCCCCTAGACGAAGTTACAACAGCTATCAAAGAGACCTCCCCAGGGAAGTCTCCTGGTGTTGATGGAATACCTACGGACATGCTTAAACATGGTGGAACATACATATGCAAGAAACTCACACAGCTCTACAACAGTTCAGGCTAGAAGGAGCAGTACCTCAGAACTTCAAACGGATGCCTCCATAATGCACCTTCATAAACACAAAGGAAACCGTACGATATGTGACAATCATCGCGGAATATCTCTTCTCTCCATCGCAGGATAGGTTCTAGCACGCACAGTCCTGAACAGAATGTTAGAGGAGGTTGTGGACTTCATATACCCCGAGTCACAGTGCTGGTATAGAGCTGGGAGAGGAACAGTAGATGTAATCTTTGCCATGATCTTTGTCATTAGGAAGATTCAAGAAAAATGCATAGATCAAAACCTCGACCTATACATGATGTTCATCAATCTTACGAAGGCTTTTGACACCGTAAATAGTGATGGCCTTTGGACAATTCTCCATGAGGGAATGCTTGCAACAGTTTATGAGTGTGGGGAGTTATCAGCCCCATTTCCTGTCACCAATGGAGCTAAGTAAGACTGTGCGCTTGCACCAACCCACTTCTCCATTCTGTTCTCCTATATGCTACTGGATGCCTTCAAGGACATGGATAAGGGCGTGTACGTACAGGTGTCCTATTCAACCTTAAGCGCCTATAGTCCCGTACGAAGACCCTACGCACGCTTATCCGTGATCTTCTTTATGCAGATGACTATGCCCTGGTTGCTCATACCCTTGAAGACATTCAGCAAATAACACACGCATTTGCGCATGCAGCAAGAAGGTTCGGACTAACTATCAGTATTAAAATAAAGGAGGTCATGTACCAACCTGCACCAAGGCAATTCCACTCTGACCCAGTTGTTACCGTCAACAAAACACCTCTCAAGTCTGTTGAGAAATTCTGCTACCTCGGAAGCATTCTGTCAGTTTCATTAACCACTGATGTCGAGATAGCACAACACATAACTAAAGCGCGTAGTTCCTATGGGAGGCAAAGGCAAAGACTGTGGGACGTACACGATGTCAAACTACGCACCAAAGTTAACGTGTTCAAAGCAGCGGTCCTCGTCATTCTTTTCTATGGATGTGAAACCTGGACAACCTATCGTCCCGGGGGAAGGGGGAGGGGCTCCCATATATAAATGACGGGGATGCTCGTCGAGATTTTCAAAAGCAACCCCTAAAAGTTACCATATTGGATGTGGCTCCAGCCCATTTTATTCCCTAATAGTTACCTCGGAAATTTTTATTCATAGAAATGGCACAGGAAAATTTAAAATAATCGTCAAAAGACGGCAAGTTCTTCTATAAATGAACGGATATTGACATGTCACGTCTCGTAAACGGTCTAAAAGTTACAGTTTTAACTCAAAGTGCTAATTTTTTCTTCCCGACGCCCTAAAAGTTACCGGATCCACAATTTCAACCCCTAAAAGTTACGACAAGCATCCCCGCGTCAGTTGAAGTATGGAGTCCTTCGGGGACTATCGTCGACATATGAAACTCCTCGAACAGTTCCAGCAACGTTTTCTGCATTCCATATGCGGTATCAAGTGGTAGGATAGGGGTATCCAATCTTGAAGTACTACAGAGATGTGACACCACCAGCGTTGAGAGCCATATTATCAAGGCACAACTCCGCTGGGTAGGTCACCTTGCAAGAGTGGAGGACCATAGGATACCTAAAGTTCGTATACAAAGACGCTCTTAAATACAATCTCAAGGAACTTGTGGTTTGTCCTGATGCCTGGGAAGTGACTGCTCAAGAGCGCACAAGATGGCGTGGTGTTTACAGTGAAGGAGTAAATACATTTGAGGAGAAAAGAACTACCAATCTCAAAGATCGCAGAATGAAACAAAGCCGAATTCCCTGCGCTGTACTAACAACCGACCTGCACGTTTGTGAAAAATGCAACCGAGTCAGCCGCTCAAAGATCGGGCTCATATCAGACAAAGAAATCATCGATCGTACGATACTCGTGCGTCGTCATCGATACGAGACTCTATCATCAGTACGACTCAGCAAATCTCCGATAGCACCAGACAAAATTAATCAAGAAGAAAATACTTAACTTCTTATACAATTATTTAGTTTTTTGTATTTATAAAAGTAGCACGTCCTGGTTGCTCCTCAATACTGAAAAACTGAAACTTCAAGTGGCGTTTGTGTTTGAGCGGCTGCTAAAGATTTGGTAAGTAAAATGAGTTGAACAGAGACTGGAGAATATCTTTTCCAACCAAAGCGTTCTAATTCGCCTTTGGCTTTAACTGAAAAATAGATTTTCCTCAAACTACAAGCTCTCCAGCCTAAAAGGAATCGGTGAGTACTTTTCCAAAAGAAGATCTTGCGAGTAACGTGCGATATTTGCTCATCAACTTAGTTCACTACGAAACCCGTTGCGTTACCATTGGTCTGCAGCAGATTACTCAGCAAGTTGTAATAAGTGTTTGTCGTTATTAACTTTAATAGATCTTCGAGACTAGATCAAATAATTTATTGTATAGTTCTGCTAATGAAGCAATATTTTGAGACGGGAAAATTTTGTGTAATAATCCCTTGGTATTTGGTTAGCTTGGAAGTGGAAGCGGTCTTTTTTTTTGCATCAGTTTATTTCTTGTGTGATACCAACTACCCAAGTAAAACTGGCCGGGTCCTGTTTTTAACTCGGTGAGTTAGATCTGCACACCACTGGCACTACACTGCAGTGTGTTAGGGTTAGGAAAGCGATAACCGACAGGGTGCACCATATATGCATTTTTAAAGTGCATTGCATGCACGCTGAGAGCTGCTGAGCTGACCATTTCCGGAACTCGTTAGATGCTGAAGCTGTCCACTATCCCGTCAATTGTGTTCCTTGGGTAAGAGCAGAAAGATGGACTCTTTTAAAGATCTTGGAGTAATCTCAGACAATAAACTATTTTTAATGAACACATAACTTGAGTTTTGTGTTCATTGGCTACCAATTGTGGAACTCCGTCACGAGAAACAGAAACCAAATCTGTAAAAGTGCTTAAAAATTGCGAGGGAGTTTTCACGCTTTTGAGGGAATGGCTGGCACTGAAATTAGTTCGTTTCTATAAAGACCTTACAATTCTGATTAGAGTATATTATTAAAGTTTTCATAGTTTTTATAGATTATTGATATTTCAGTACCGTTCTTCGTACGTCATTGTGAAGAACATTTAGATAAAAATATTGAGACATTGCAGATTACCCTGAAAAGCTCCTTGGGGAGCAGAATAAGATTATGGAACGTGCAGAAAGCAAACATTTTGAAACCGATTCGACAACTTATTCTTTGACAACCAGATAACCAATTGAAGTTCAGCTGAGCCATTTAAGACTGACAGTCACACTTTCTAACTTTTCTTTTACTTGAAAAATTTCCAGTTAGGGTTAGTTTTACGGTTAGAGTTAGTGTTAGGAATTATTAGGGTTATGCTCAGGGTTACGTTTAGGAGAAGAGCATAATTTGTTAATTGAAGTGTGATTGTCAGTTTGGGTATTGTGAGCGAATGCTAACCGTTTTTCACGGACGTGGATGACGAACTGAAAAGATGGCGGCAGCAGAACAGCTTTGTTCTGCATTTCTTTTGAGCCAGACCAACTCGATAAACGAGGAAAATGTATCGGAGAAACAGCAATTCTAAGGTCAGAAAAGATTAGCTGGCCAACTGCAAAGGAAAAGCATTTTTGTTTGTTTGCCATGACCTATCTGGCACTGTCGAATAACTCGACTTTCGAGCAGTTTACATCATATGCCTTAATTCTTAAATGATAGCTTTGTAAGCCAAGGTAATTCGCAACTTGTGTTATTAATAAATGCTCTTGATTACTGTTTGTTGATCTAAAAATTTACACTGACGCCAACTCCTAGTTAAAAAGCACTTGTTTTCTGGCATAACTGCAGCATACATATGCGAAATGAAGACAGAGAAGAACGCCACAGTCGTAAAGATCAACGAAAAACGTGACGTCAGATGCTGCGAACGTGAATGTAGCGGTTTGTGTTTCTCACCGAAACTTCTCGTGTGAGAAGTTCCACATGGTTTGTAAATTGCTACCCCTTTCTACTTTTTCAAGAAAACAATTTTTACAGCTTTAGATCTTGCAGTTAGCATAAGTATCTCGAGAAAGGATGGTAATTTTTGGGCTATCTGGCGTATCCTTACTAGTTAAAAAATAAGGTTGTGAAGAATAAAGTTGCTTTTCTGCGAAAGGCCAAACATAAGATTAAAGATCATAAGCTGAAAGCAGAACAAGCGGCATGTGACGCTATTGAAGTATCACCGCAGTTCCTCCAAGTGCAATTTGTGCAACGGTTTATGATCGGCGCAGAAATGACTCCTTTCCTTCAGATGATATTTTTCCGCCCGCGTGGCACAACCACGGAATTTTAATTTTTCAATCAAGAGGTAAGATACAAAGTATATTTTACAGACTTCCGTTCATCATTTTTTCTTTCTACTTGTATATATCTATCTGTATTGTTAAGCACGTATCTCTAGAAGGCGATTACTTGACGCATAGGGTTGCCACTGGCAGCTGCTAGTTTTTTTTATAATTTGGTCATTTCTTTATAAGTTTGATCATTCCTGTTTTTATTTTTATATCATTAACCCCGCAATATAGAAACTTTTCATTAGAACGGTGAAATCGCAAACACACAATCCTGCAAAACCTCCAAAATCACACAGAAATTACATTTAACTAAAAGTTATTCGATGTGCAGTAGTTAATGCCAGCCGGATTGTCCGCAGACCCGTGTCCTGTGTATTGGACCTAGAGCCCAGCAGTGCCCGCATATAACATTTTGTACCCATTCCAAATCTCCATGGGATAGACGTTTGAAAATTCTATTGAATTAAAATGAGGCAAATCGTGAACCCGCAAAGACTTGGATAGAGCACCGAAATTATCCGTATCAAAGCACAGTATGTCCACAATGCGAATGTCAATCAAGACAGTTAATTTAAGGGACACAAGCATTTGAAACCCATAAGTATTCAAGTCAACAGTTCAGCGCTTGCACACAATGTATCTACTTTAGTTCTATGTCACCATTTGTCAGAACGTTTCAAAAAATCACGTTAAAAACACGTAAACTAAAATCTACCTCCCTGTTCCTCCCCCCCCCCCTCGTTAAAATTCTTGGCTGGATGTGTCTCGCCGGTCTACACGGCGATTCTTCATCCTTCACTGCGTTCCACGCGAGAAAACGTCCTTGTCGTAAGTGCTGTCTGCGTTAGACAAAAAAGCTTGCACTGACTCCAATAATGTGACTGAATGCAGTCGTTGTGAAGTATTTGAGAATCTGTACTACTACACGACATGACGTCCCACTAATGCTAACAACTGATCTGCCAAACATTGATACTATTAAAACGCATTACAAGGAAATTCAATAGTTGTAGGTGTCTTTGTGATTGATTTGGCTTGTTTCCATGGCAACACAACAAACCGAAAAGAACAAATAAATAATTTTTCTTATTTTGCGAAAAAAAATTGTTCATTGGATTTTTACTTCAAATGTAACACATGTAGACGAGACCGTTGCGTTTTTATGACGTAGATTTCATGCGATTGTGATATAAAGTTATGTTTTCATTTACAAAAATAGGGTTCACAAACATTTTGAGTCATATCACCGATCCCATCTCTAAGATTTGAATTCTTTTTCTGTTTTCGGTGAGCTAATCGTGAACTCCACTGAAACCAGGCAAAATCTGACCACATTTTGAGTATTTTGTTGTTATTTTGAAACTCTGCGTTGCAGTGGAAACGATCAAACCCTTCACATAAACCAAAACAACAAAAGTGTGTGTTATTCTATTTTTAGCTTGCCAGGTTTGGGTCACAGAGCTGTTACTTTTCGGACACTTTGAATGGTAACTACTCAGAAACTATCAAACTTTGTCAGCCACCTTAAGTAAGTCGTTAACTACTTTGAATGGAAACTAACCAGTGGCTGCTGATCGCCATAGCATATCTGGTAGGTTCTGCGACCAATCAGTTTACACTTCCCAGCCACACCCCCACCCCTAGAAGAAGTGTCAGCGCATGGCTTGCTTCCACGTAATACTAACGTCAGAACAGTCTGGAGCGTTACTAAGGATCCATTCAACCGATACCAGAAGCCTTTTGGCCTGTACAAGCGACTCTGTGCCGTCCAGATACAGCAGTACCAGTTTAAACCTGTATGGTGGTCCTAGTATTGTTTTTGTGGAGTTGTTGCACTAACTGTCGGTAACTCAACCGTTTGTCCAACTTGTATCTGCTCTTTCTTTCTGTTTAACGTCTTCCATCCTTTTTTACGATTGATTTTCTTGCGTCGCAATCTCGATTTTCTTTTCTTGTTTTGCCGAGACTTCTTGTTAGGTGTGTGAGGTTGAGAATCACCTGTACTACTGGAAGGCGGTTTTTTACTCGATTGACTTTCTGTAGGTCTCCGCGTTCTTTTTCTCTTTTTCTGTCTTTTTGTTTTTCTAGGTTCCGTGTGGAATGTAAACACTGTGCTAACAGTTGGTTTAAGAGTTGTGCTGTTGTAATAAGATGAAACCGAACTGGTGCTAGTGGCGAGAACCGTTGTTGGTCTAGGGGTGGTGACTGGGGGTGATGCAGTGGTGGTGACTGCTGCGGTTGGATACTGTTTCCCATAATAATGACTGCAATCCCTTGATCCCTTGCACCATTTCATTTTCTCCAATAGTCCATGGAGCTCGTTGAGTACGTCACGACTGATCGTGTGCACTATATTGTAAAGCTGAAGAGAGAACGAAATCAAAATCCATAGTTACGTTACTGCTCAAACCGTATCTTACTTCCGATGTTGTCCAGATCCCAAGTTTTCAACGGTCACAACCAAACAAACTCAATAAAAAAACTAAGTTTCAAATTAACAATCGCTTCAACATTGGAATGACTGATTGGTTTAGCTTGCGGAAAAAATATCTTTGATTATAAACACAGTTATACTCAGTTTTAATATCATCAAATCCAACACCCTCCTAATCAACAACTACGTCAATACCACCACCACCAACAACATCAACAACAACAACAACAACAACAATAACAATAACAACAACAACACCAACAACAACAACACCACCACCAACAACAACAACACCAACAACACCACCAACACCACCACCAACAACAACACCAACACCACCAACACCACCAACACCACCACCACCACCAACACCAACAACAACAACACCAACACCAACACCACCAACAACATCAACAACAACATCAACAACAACAACAACACCAACACCAACAACAACACCAACAACAACAACAACAACAACAACACCACCAACAATAACAACAACAACAGCAACACTAACAATAATAAGAACCGGCAATAACAAAGCAATAGCTGGCGTCAGGCAGGGAGGGCAAATGCTCCTCCCTCCCTAAATTTTGGCCCTGAAGTTAATTAAAGAGTAATTTTTCAGTACAATACAGTGAGCTAGTGTCAGGTAGGAAGAGCAAATCATCCCCCCTAAAAGTTTGAGTCTAGCTACAGCCCTGAATAATAATGCATTTGTTTTCAGACGGTAAGAAACGACAGTAGTTTGTTTGGTCATGCTAACATCACGTGAAAATCAAAGCGTTCGTACCTGATAAGGATCAGCATTCAGGTCGAAGTACTCCAGAAACTCAGTGACAAACTCGCAATACAGAAAGTTGTGTGTTGCATTTATCGTTCTCAAGCAGTGATAGGTGTTATTTGCGGCATTTGGACAAGCACAAAACTCTCCCTCTGCAAAACAAACCGTGTGAAATGAGTTTGCAGACATAGTATCATCCTCCATTAAGGTAGCGGCACAATTACCGTAAACATATTGTAAAAGTTCCACAACAATTGTCGTTCCGCTAAATTAGTAATCTTGACATTTTCAGATGCCAAAAAAACAGTTCCGAATTTAAGTTCAAGCATCATGCATTTGCTGGCAAGTTTTCGCCTTTACGGCCCGTCCGATCCGCCTTCTTTTAGCAATAAAAACAAAATGTATGCCTAAACTAAGCCTGAACTAGGAGTGAGCTTAAAACAAATAATTTGTTTTGTATACTTTGAAAGACGCATAGTGCTCGAGCAAAGGCATCAGAGAATTAACCATACAAAAAAGATGGCGGTCGTACATTTTACCACAATACTTTGCGAACCTAACACAGTCAACAGACAAGAAGAAAGCTACCGTATTTATTCGAATAAGCTCCCGGGGCGCTTATTTATTTTTTGGACTTTTAGGGGGAGCGCTTATCCGAGAGGAACGCTTATTCGAGAGAGGGCGTTTATTAAATTTTCAACATTTTAGTCGTAAAGACATTCAAATTCATTGGTATCTTTCACTACACAACAAAGTGCAACGTGACTCTACTGTCCAATAAAACATTTTTAAACAAGTTTTAAGCGAAGACATATTGAATAAAAGTCTTGAGGGGGGGGGCGCTTATTCAATTTTTGGTCGTCTTAGGGGAGCGCTTATTCGAGAGGGGCGCTTATTCGAGAGAGGGCGTTAATTCGAATAAATACAGTATATATTTTTGAGAAATTCATTGTGTGCTAAGAATTATGGGTAAAAGGAGCAGTCGCCATGTTTTTCAGTACGGTCAAATCCAAAATACAGTCAATCTGACGCCTTCTCCCCCACCCCCCGCTCCCTGAACACAGTGCAGTGATTACTTAGCCGGGAACAAGTAGAGCTCCGCATACAATACAAACTTAGGCCTTGGCCAGACGTAGACGAAACTCAGTGCAAGTTTTGATCTTCAAACTTGTAATCTACTCTCGCCTGCAACTACTCAAGTTGTTGTCCGCTTTGAACCATCTTTTCAACAGTCTTTATAAATTTTCCTTTAGAATCAAGTTCTCTATGTTTACCTGAAGGTTAATACTATTCTTTCAAATAAATGGAAACGAACTCGCGAATGCAGGTATTTTGTGATTCTTATTATCAAAAACCATACTTTTGGAGTTATTTTATTCCCGTCTTTTTATGTGCTGTGGCTTTATTGTCTGCATTGTGTTCCTCTTCAAATCTTTCTTTCAAAATGTCAGCAAAACTCTGACTATTTGAGCTCACAATTTATGAAACACCAACTCGTTTTAATTTGTTGCTGCAATGACAACATTCTTGCAAACTGAAATAAATGAAGAAATAACAAAACGTGTTTCTCGCTTGACCTGGAGAAAGATATACAGTGGTTTAAATGTGGCAAGTTGAAGCGCTCTAATAAATATCCAAAATAATACCTAAAGATAGTTTGGTTTAGCACAATACTTAAAAGTATTGATACAACAGGAAAAGCAACTCACTTGTCCAGCGGGGCTCTGTCTTCCAGTGATTTTCAGTATGGTGAAAACACGTCATTCCCACTTGTGCACACTTTTTGTTTTTCTTCTTCTTCTTCTTCTTCTTTTGCAGTTTTAGTTTGACCCGTTTTTGCAGCTGTTCTTTAAACCCATCATTTGCTCTTTTCCTATCACTCTTCCATGGACTGGCTTCGGTTTCTTGTCCCCTATCTCTTTTCTCCCTAGTTTTCCCGGGTTTTCTGTCTCTGCCCTTCTCTTGAGAACACTCGCAAGGAAACGCTTCGTACTTCTCCTTAAAAGACAACGCCTGCATGTGGATTCTCATCAACTTCTTCTTTCTGTCTCGCATTTGTTGCAGCTTCAACTTTATCCCAGCAATTTTACCGTTCAGTTTCTCGAGTTTCTGTTCCAGTTGGTTGGCAAGCGCCCCCGTCTCGGATACCGGCGTGTTGATGCGCTTGAGTGCTTGCTTTCTCGACTGGTTGTGTCGGCGAGCGGCTCGTGCCAACTCCTTGTAAAAGCGCCTGGTAGTGACATCTGATTTAGCAAGTGCTTTACGTTTTCCCTTAACTCTGCCACGTTTTCTTCTCATGTTTGGGAAGTCGTTTGGCCATTTACTACTGTCTGTAAAACGAGAGAGCCCATTAAACAATAACTGACTGAACGGTGGAAAAGTTCACATAAACTATTTGTAGAGTTCTTGAACAACTTGACGTAACCCACCTCAGAATAGCGTAACAAGCCACATCACACCACACGAAGCCTCGCTATACCACATCACACCACACTACATCACACCACACTACATCACACCACACGAAGCCTTGCAATACCACATAACACCACACCACACCACACCACACCACATCACACCACACCACATCACACCACACCACACTACATCACACCACACCACACTACATCACACCACATCACACCACACCACACTACATCACACCACACGAAGCCTTGCTATACCACATAATACCACATAACACCACACCACACCACACTACATCACACCACACGAAGCCTCGCCATACCACATAACACCACACCACACCACACGAAGCCTCGCCATACCACATAACACCACACCACACCACACTACATCACACCACGAAGCCTCGCCATACCACATAACACCACACGAAGCCTCACCATACCACATAACACCACACCACACTACATCACACCACGAAGCCTCGCCATACCACATAACACCACACCACACCACACCACACTACACTACATCACACCACACGAAGCCTCGCCATACCACATAACACCACACGAAGCCTCACCATACCACATAACACCACACCACACTACATCACACCACGAAGCCTCGCCATACCACATAACACCATACCACACCACACCACACTACACTACATCACACTACATGAAGCCTCGCTATACCACATAACACCACACCACACCACACTACATCACATCACACGAGGCCTTGATACCACATAACACCACATCACACCACACCACACTACACTACATCACACCACACAAAGCCTCGCTATACCACATAACATCACACTACACCACACCACACGAGGCCTCGATACCACACAACACCACATCACACCGCAACAAGTCTCATCAAACCAAACCACAGCAACAAACCAAATGGCACCACATGGCATCACATAACACCCAGCCACATCACACTACACCACACCACACTGCACCATAGTTAACAATTATTCCCTGAAGTGGAGGTGAATAGTGAAAGATATTCTACCGAGCCGCGAAGCGGCGAGGTGAATATTT